>JAJPUD010002741.1:56851-67809 GCA_023553655.1 Myrmecobius fasciatus
AGAAGAAGAAGAAGAAGAAGAGAAGAAGAAGAAGAAGAAGAAGAGAAGAAGAAGAAGAAGAAGAGAAGAAGAAGAAGAAGAAGAAGAAGAAGAGAAGAAGAAGAAGAAGAAGAAGAAGAAGAAGAGAAGAAGAAGAAGAAGAAAATGAGGAAAAAAGGAAGGGAGGAAAAAAGGAAGGGAGGAAAAAAGGAAGGAAGGAAGGAAGGAAGGAAGGAAGGAAGGAAGGAAGGAAGGAAGGAAGGAAGGAAGGAAGGAAGGAAGGAAGGAAGGAAGGAAGGAAGGAAGGAAGGAAAGAAGAGAGGGAGGGAAGAAAAAAGGAAGGAAGGAAGGAAAGAGGGAGGGAAGGAGGGAAGAAAAGGAAAGAAAAGAGAGGAGGAAGAGGGTGAGAATCAGCCATATTCAAGACACATTGCACCTTTACCCCAGCATAGTAATATCATTTTGTAGAATGAAAGCCAAGAATCAACCAACCAGGAGACAGTGAGTAAATTTATCTGAGGCAAATATTTTCTTTTTTTATTAAAGCCTTTTATTTTCAAAACATATGCATAGATAATTTTCAACATTTCCCTTGCAAAACTTTGGGTTCCAAATTTTCCCCTCCCTTATCCCCACCCCCTCCCTTAGATGATGAGTAATCCAATATATGTTAAACATGTACAATTCTTCCACAGATATTTCCACAATTATTGTGCTGCACAAGAAAAATCAGATCAAAAAGGAAAAAAATAAGAAAAGAAAAAGCAAGCAAACATCAACAAAAAGAGTGAAAATGCTAGATTGTGATTCACACTCAGTCTCCATAGTCCTGGGTGCAGATGACTTTCTCTATCACAAGATCAATAGAACTGGTCTGAATATTATTGTTGAAAAGAACCATGTCTATCAGAATTGATCTTAGTAAAATATTGTTGTGAGGCAAATATTTTCTAGGAAAATAAGAGAAATAAGATTGGAAAGAATAATTCAATTCATCTAGATTGTGGGGGGTCCTGAATGATAGCCTCAGGAAGTTAAACTAGTTAGTTATTTCTTAAATCATTGTTTGGATCTCTTTTGTCAATGGTCACATTCCTTAACATTCTCTCCTCCTGGGATTCTTTCTGCCAGATTTCTCCGACTGGGCAGGTATATCAACTATAAGATGCCCTGGCCAGTGTCCTTTCCCCCCTCTCCTCTTCAATTACCCTCTGGATGAGGAAAGGGGGATAGATTTCAAAAAGCTGCTTCCTGCCACAAATCTCTTAAATTCTGAGTTTTAAGCTAAGCAAGCTTAACTTTTTAAAAGTCACACCTTGGGCACAGCCAGTCTCCAGCCAACCAATAGCAAGCTGCCTTTCTAATTCAATGCGGGAAACTTCTTCATATTTATTAACAAATGACATGGCAATAGACATAACACTTCAATTACCATTAATTTCTCATCCTTTACGTTTTCATCATTTAGTCTGAGAAGTGGAGAGGAGCAATTTCTCTCCTCTCCCCCAATATCTGTATCTGTAGACTATAAACTGCAAAGCAGATAGAAATGTGTTGGTAGGGATAATTTTCTCTCTGAGTGTTCCTTATAATGATGAATATACAAGTGTTGACAAAATAAAAATCAGTGTTCTGTTGAATATCAATAATGAATCAATCTATCAAAAATGTATATTAAGGGATAGCTTGGTGGCACCAACCCTGAAGTCAGAAGGACCTGAGTTCAGATCTGGCCTCAAACACTTAACATTTCCTTGTTGTGTGACTCTGGGCAAGTCACTTAACCCCAATTGCCTCAGGGGAAAAATTATATTAAGCACCTACTATGTGGAATCAATATGTGGAGTGCCAGGGATAAAATAAATGAAGCAATTCTTACTCACAAATTATCACTTATATTCTCCCAGAGGAGGAGATTTTAATGAGGAAAATGGCTGGAAATTCTCTCAGTGAGATCATCTTTCTTCCTCCCCCTTCCTCAGGTACTTTCTTACTCTGATAAGGTGAGCAAAAATATTCGGAGAAGTGCCCTTCAGATCCTTTCAATTCTCCATCACCAAATCAACAAACACCTGGGGAAGGGATGGGTTCTGAAAATCGAGACCCTGCTCAACTACCTGGAAGGTAAGATGTGAGAAAGGCCTTGCTCTACACAGGTCAGAAGACAAAATATCATTTGAGTCAAAAACTGAACCTTTCTCTCATCCCATCCTCTACCACCTAGACAAGGAGCTAGACTTAGAGTCCGAGAGTTTAAGTTCTATCTCTAATACCTGCTGGCTGGGTGACTCTGGGCCTGCTGACTGTATGACCCTGGACAAGTTACTCCTTTGTGCTTACTTCCCTCATCTGTAAGATGAGAGTTTGGACTAGATTGGGCCCTGAGATCCCTTTAAGCTCTTAATTTTTGATCCTAAAATCTAGTCAGGTATTTCTTAGTAAGGATAATAGCATGAGATATTATTGTCAATGAAATCCATACAGATGAGAGGGGGAGAGTTGAGAGAGAGAAAAAAAAGGAAGGTGGAAGGGGGAGAAGGAATGAGAGGAAGAAAAGGAGGAAATGAAGAAAGGAGGGAGGGAAGAGAGGGAAGGAAGAAAAGGGAAAAGAAAGAAAGAAAGAAACAAAAGAATGAAGGAACAAGAGGGAAGAAAGAAATGATTCCATCACTCTGTCCAAAGGGCCACAAAATTCTGTATACTCTTTGATCCAGCAGCACTACTACTGGGTCTGTATCCCAAAGAGATCACAAAAGATGGAAAAGGACCCATATGAACAAAAATGTTTATAACAGCTCTCCTTGTAGTAGCAAAGAATTGGAAATCAAGAGAATCCCCATCAACTGGGGAATGGCTAAACAAATTATGGTATATGAATGAAATTGAGTATTATTGTTTATAAGAAATGATGAGTAAGTAGATTTCTGAAAAACTTGGAAAGACTTACATGATCTGATACTGAGTGAAGTGAGCAGAACAAGTAGAACATTGTACATAGTAACAGCAATATTAAGCAGATGATCAACTTTGATAGACTTTGTTCTTCTCAGTAATGCAATAATCTAAGACAATTTATTGTTTTATAAGTTAAGTAACTTACCCTGGGCTACACAGCCAATACTTGTCAATCAGGACTTGAAACCAGAACTTTCTGAATCCAAGAGATTGGGTCTCTATTCTCTATACTATGGTACCTCTCAATAATTCCAATTTACATGACACTTTAAAGTTTATAAAGCTCTTGATGCATTGTAATAAGTATTAATAATTATCATGCTAATAACAATTATATATTTCTAAATAATTAAATTCATAAAATATTTATGTGTATATATAGACAGACAAAATAGATGATAGATAGAGAGAATCATTAAATCCTCACAATTCTGTGAAGATAGATGTAATTATTATCTTAGGACGTTGGTTCAATTTTTGATCCAAGAAAACATCTATTTTGAGAGCCAGAATAGCATAATGGCTAGGACATTGGATTTGGAATCATGAAGATTTGAATTCAAATCCTGCCTCAGACACTTTCTAATCTTGTGATCTTGGAAAAACTACTTAAGTTTTCTATGTCTCAGTCCCTCATTTATATAATGATTGAATTGTACTCAATAGCTTCTAAGGTCTCTTCCAGCTTTAAATCTATGTTTGGCCTTATTCTATAGACAAGGAACTAAGACTCAAAGTTCAAATGATCTGCCCAGAGTAAAACAGTAAATGTCTGAAGCAGAATTCAAATTCAAATTTCCTGACAAATCCAGCTGAGAATACAATTAATGAGATCCTAATACTTAATAATATCTCAATTTTAATGTGACTTAATTTGAATTTTGAGGAATATTGGGAAATCTTCCTACCCTTCAGGATTTTATAAGAGGTAATTGTCTTTATTATACCTGTAAATGGCCACAAAACTACCCACATTCAGTGGAAGAATCAGTTAACAGGCATTTATGAATCACTTACTATGTTCTAGGTAGTGTGCTAAGCAATAGAGATATAAAGAAAGGCAAAAATAGTTCCTGTCTTCAAAGTGCATATGTTTTGTGGGAGAAAACATGAAAAATTAATCACAAACAAGACATAAATATATAGAGAGAAGGTCTTTCAGAAGGTAATCTCAAAGGGGAAAGTGATAGGCAGCTAAGGGGGCTAGTAGAGTACTCCTGAAGAAAGTGGATCCTGAACTGAGAGTCTTGAAAGGGAATCAGGGAAACCCAGGAGCAAATATGAGGAGACAATTACGATGTAAGCAGATGACATTCACGTTCCTTCCTTTAATAAGGTGATGGGATATCCTGCTGTCAGAAATTCTGGGAGGAGAAGATCCTGTTGGTAAGTTGGTGCTAGACTTGTTACTTTAATGGTTATCATAACAAGCCAAATAGTTTATATTTTGACCTAGTATTAGAGTCCATTGCTGTAACAAAGGAATGTAATAGGCCAATAATGCTGGAAGTATTGGACTTGTTTATTTGTGTGTTTAAGAGAAAAAAACAGGTGGCTAAACTGAAAACACAAAAAATAGCATGTAATTAGGGAGGCAAAATCAACAAGAGGAGGATATCCAGGTAGCTCACCAAGCCCTTCTTGCTGAAGTTTGGACTTACACATCCAAAGAAGAGCAAGGAAGAGTTAGAACTAAGCATACCACCAGGAAGTCTCAGGAACAATCATCTCTATGTCATAGCAGGAAGAAGAGAATATCCAAGATGTGCTTTGAGAGTACACTCCCTGGGCACTTAGTTATCCCTGGAACCTCAGTTCAGTCTTCAAGAAATAGGGCAGCTCAGGTATTTTATGGGTCCATGAGAAGTTTTTATCTGGTGAATGCAAATGGCTCCCCATCTCTGAGATCACAGTCTGGGAAGTGCAATTAGCCTGGAAAATGAAAGTTTCTAGGACAGAAACTTTCAGGAATAGAAGATGCACATATGGGAATATCTAGAAAAGGGATAGGCAGAAGGAAAGAGTATGGCAAGGGTATAGATAGCATCAGGCAGAAAAAAGTTTTGAAAAAAAACAGAGGTTTAGTAATATTTAATGCATCTCTGTTCAGGGGGAAGTTAAAGAATTAGTTGTCTTTTCAAGGTCTCTTTAAGCCCCATGATTCCATCAACATCTGCCTATTCTATAATAATTGACCTCTGAGCCTGACAGGACAAAAAAATTACTCTGAGTGACCAATTAATATTGTTGGCTAGTCTGGGAATACAGAACAAGGCCCATGAGCCAAAGATATTTTGTAGAGGTATCCTTGGCTCCCACTGTAGATATCTCACAAAAAGCCTCCCTCACTTGTCAGAAGACTTGCTGAATAAAATTTGTTATACAATCCATGCCCTTTTTCTAGATCTCATCCCCATGCAGCAAAGTTGAATGAAGATAAGATAATAGAAGGGAGAGCCCCCATCCATTTGTCTTATTTAGATCTGGGAAAGGGTGCATTACTAGGGGAAATAAGCTTGCACTGAATTTGCAATGACTTCTCTCTTTCTAGTTTCTTGATTATACACTCCGTTGTATAACAAAGCAGAAATGGATCTTCCACTTCTTAGAGGATGTCATCGCTCAACTGCGCCTTGGGCAAGGATCTTCCAGTGAGAAGGTTAGTTCTAATGGGCTCAGAATCAGCCTTACTCATAGCAATTTGTTGAAACCCTATGTTACATAACTTGAAAGTTTCTACAAAGATCCCTTACTTTCCAGATATCTCCCTAAGGATTCCTGAAAGAATTTAGAGATTAATTATTTTTTTAAATGAGATTAAATCTCTACACTTATATTTATAAACTCTCTAAGACTTCATCTTTAATTTGGGGTGTTAAGTGATCTCTTCCCAAATCACTTTCTATGTATTGTATACACATTTTGCAAATGCCTATTTAATGTATGTTGGGTCCTCTTACAGAATATGAACTCCTTGAACTAAAAAATGCTATAATTTTTTGGATAATGAGTTGGACTAGATGTCCCCTGAGATCTCTTCCAGCTCTAAAACTCAGTGCTTCTGTCTATGATGGCTAAAAACTGTTAATTCCAGTTGATCAAAGCTACTGAGACAGATAAGTGGTCATTCAACCTCTGCTACAAGTCCTCCAATGAGGAGAAACCCACTTTCTTCTGAGGAAACCCACTCCACATATGGATAGTTGTAATTATTTTGCAATTTCTAAAACTTGTTCTTAGTGCCAAAGGAGAACAAATCTCATCACTCTTCCAAGTGAGAGACTAATTAAATATTTGAACACAACTATAAAGTCCCTCTGAATTTCTCTTTGTCTAAGCTAAACATCCCAATCTACATAAGGAGCCTCATATAGAATGATGTCAAGGCTCTTTCAGTACCATATGAGAGGTTCAAACTTTATAGGAACCATGGCTGGTCGGTTAAAGGATAGTATTACTTCTTTCTTCATTCTTCCTTCTACTGCATCTCTTCAAAATAGAAAATTTCAATCCATACTTGAGATTCCTTTTTCTCTTCTTAATACAGGACACATCACCTGTATTTGATGTGTAATTGAATGTGTTAAGCAGATGTGTTACCAAAAAGATGCATGTAAAATAAATTTCTACAAGACAGAATATATTTCCCTTTGGTTTTCAAAATAAAAGTGGTTATGTATTTAAATGAAGGGGGAATGACTCTGTAAATTATATTTTTAAATGTAGAAAATTTTAAAAAGAATAAATGTTATACCAGAAATGCATTCCAATCAAGAAATGTCTTTATGTGAGTAAATTGTATAATGTAAGTTGTCTAACAATTTTAAAAGACAAGTTTCCTTTAAATGCAATTTGTAGCTCTATAATTTTGTCAGCACTTTTGAAAGTCTGTTTGTGTGCTAGTTTTTTTTTCCCTGAGGCAATTGAGGTTAAGTGACTTGCCCAAGGTCACACAGCTAGGAGCTGTTAAGTGTCTGAGGCCAGATTTGAACTCAGGTTCTCCTGACTTCAGGGCTGGTGCTCTATCCACTGTGCCACCTAGCTGCCCCTGTGTGCTAGTTTTTTTTAAAAAGACAATGTACCAAATTCTTTCCACTTCTACTCTATAGACCTTTAATTTATATTTTCTAATACAATTTTTTCTTTAATAGTTCACTTACTTATTTCAAAATTAGCTTACTTAACTAAAACTTTTGTATTTGATATTATAATACATTAAAAGGACACTTGTATTATATTTCTTTAGTATCTTTCCTAAATACAAAGGCATGGTCAAGTGAGAGAGTAATTAACTAGGATTCAGGTTCCAGTTTAGTAGCTCCAAAACATGGCTGGAATATATGCTGGAGAACAAGTGGGTCATTGCTACAGGGAATCCTGGGGCATTTTAGTTGGGTTTAACTTCCACCTCCCCCAAATGAAGGTAAACAGTATAGAATGAAACCTAAAAAATCATACACAAAAATTTTGAGCTTGGAAAAGAGAATTATTGAATACAAAATAATAATACTCAAATATTTGAAAGGTTTTCACAAGGAGGAAAGAATAGATTTATTCACTTGGAGCCAGAGAACAGAACTAAAAGTAATGGACAGAATTTGCAAAAATGCAAATTTAACCTGAAAAAATTATTATTTTTAATTATTTATAACCACTTAAAAATTTTCAAATTCTCAAATAATCACAGAAATACAAAATCCAAGTTTCATCCTTATTCTTAAGTTGTCAGAGAGAAAACGATTTTTTACCATTATTTTTAAATTACCAAGTTATAAGGAAAAAGGAAAACTATTTCACTTTTGGTGGAACTATGAAATGCTATATAACCTTTTCACAAGTCTATATGACATTAAAAAACAATAGCAAAAATATTATTCACAATTATTTAATAATACTTTGACTAACACCATAAACAGAGAATGTTATTAAAAGAGAGGAAAAAAGATTTTTTCTTTATCAAAAACATTCAAAATAATATTTTTCGTAATTGCTAAAGAAAGGAAGGAAGAAAGAAAAAAAGAAATGGTTTCTTCTAATGATTTCTTCACATTGTTCAAATATCTGAATAGTCAATATAGTCCTATATCTTTACAGAGTTTTCTCTACCAGTCCTGGGGAATTGCTCGGAAGTTAGTAGACTATAAAAGCAGTGAAGATCATCTATGGACTTGCCTTGAATCCATAAATTGTAAAGAAAAAGAAGAATGTGAGGTAAAAATAAGAGGTTTCTTCCTGAAATCTACTTCATTGTTAGCCTGCTCATTTTTTTTTTCTGTAAATATTTATTGAACATCAAGGGGGAAGAATAGCATAGCAAAGAGCATTGACCTTACAAGTCAGAATATCTAGTTTCAATTCCCAGTATTCATAGTTATTAGCTGTCTGATTTTGAATCATTTAACCTATTTTGTCATTTAGTTTCTTGATCTGTAGAATAGGAATAATGATGCATACAACACTTATTTCATAGAGTAGTTGTGAGAAGGGTACTTTTGTAAAGCTTAAAGCATCATATGCATGTGTATTTGTGTGTTGCTATTTTTTATATCACCTTCATTTTTTTATTAAAGCTTTTTATTTGTATAACATATGTATGGGTAGTTCCCCAGCATTGATCTTTACAAAGCTTTCCATTACAAATTTTACCCCTAGTTCCCTCCCCCCCCCAATCACCTTCATTTTCAAGTAGATATCATCTTTCCTCCCTTGGTGAACCATTCCTTATAACAAAGAATAAGAAAGAGGGAAAAAATGATTTCAGATAAACTAATCAATTGCATCTAATAGTATATGCAATATTGCATTCCTATAGCCCTTCCACTTTGAAAAGAATGGAGGGAAGTACATTTTGTAAGTTTTTATTGTTATTATGTACAAAACAATGTAAAAGATGCAGAGTATAAAATTTGGCCCTTGCCTACATGATGCTTACAATCTAATTGATGAAATCAAAAATAATATTTCTGAAGTTCTTTGCAGATCCTAAAGAACTAAGTGTATTTTTATTATTAATATTAAACTTAGATAATTATAATATAAATTAGAATGTGATAACACAAAGGAAACAGGAGATTTGCAAATGCAAAAAGGAAACAGGAGATGCACAAACCTAGAGACGTCTCCATACTAAATGTTCAAGTGAACTATTCATGTCTGACTTGTGGTAGAGCCTTCTGAGTTCATATTAAACTAATCAGCCAAAGTTAAAAACATTGTACCTTGATCCCAACATTGTGATGTCATTGATTCTCTTCCAGTACAAAAGATCAACAATGATGGTCCAAAAAGAAAGGTAGGAAGTGCTGTTAGTTCAAAGGAAAGGAAAGAGTGATCACTTCCAGAGACAGGAGAGAAAGAAGGGAGATCAAGGAATGTTTCTTTTAAGAGATAGAATGTAATCTGAATCTTGAATATTTTAAAGAAATTGAACAAGTGGAGCTAAGAAGGAAAAACATTTGAGAAGGCAACATCATGAACAAAGAAATCAGGAATCCCCAGGCATAATAACCCAGTTCAGCTAAAAAGTAACGTTTGTGATGATGGTCGTGGGAGTTGCATTGGTTAAGTCCATTGGACTCAATTTGAGAGGACCTTGGATACCAAAAAATATATATAGAACTTTTTTCTGGGTGAGGAAGACATTTGATGGTTTTTGGGCAGGGGGTAACATGATCACAGCAATGTTTTAAGAAGCCGCTTAAGATCATAGAGGGTTAGAGCTGAAAATTATAATAGAGCTCATTGATTGCATTTTTGATAAGAAAGCTGTGTTTCAGAGAGATGAAATTATTTCCCTAAGGTCATGCAGCTACTTGGTAGTAAAATTAGGAAGATAATCAAATTGCTGGCTTTTCAATCCAGGGCTCTTTATATTCCCCAATTCTACTTCTCTGTCTTGTCTTTTTCCAATAATGTTACAAGCTTATTTTTCAGGGATTTGCTCATGGAGTAGGGATCTGGGCTTCTGGCCACCTCCATGAGGCACTGGATAACTTGGAAAGGATGGGAATGCTTATTGAAAAGTTGCATTATGGAAAGATGCTGTACTACCTGGAGGTAATTAGTTCATTTTTTCCCTTTCATGTTTCTCTAGTTCTTTTTTTTTAATTAAAACTTTTTATTTGCAAAACATATGTATAGGTAATTCTTCAACATTAACCCTTACAAAGCTTTCTGTTACAAATATTTCCCCCCGACTCCCCACCCCTCCACTAGATGGCAGGATATCCACTACATGTTAATTATGTTAAAATACTTGACAAATCGAATTTATGTATACATATTTCCACACAGCATTGTTGTGCAAGAAAAATGGTATCTACAAGAAAGAAAAATCAGAGAAAGGAAACACAATGCAAGCAAACATCAATAGAGAGCATGAAAATGTTAGGTTGTGGTGCATATTTCACATCCTTTTCTCTGGGCATATATGGTTTTCTTCACTGAACAATTGGAACTGGTTTGAAAGTTTTCATTGTTGCAGAAAGCCATGTCCATCAGAATTGATCATCATATAGTATTGTTGTTGCCGTGAATAATGATCTCCTGGTTCTGCTCACTTCACTCAGCATCAGTTCATGCAAGTCTCTCCACACCTCTCTGAAACCATCCTGCTGGTCATTTCTCACAGAACAAAAATATTCCATAACATTCATATACCATAATTTATTCAGCCACTCTCCAATTGATGGGCATCCATTCAGTTTCCAGTTTCTAGACTCTACAAAAAGGGCTGCCACAAACATTCTTTCACATGTAGGGCTCTTTCCTTCCTTTATGATTTCTTTGGGATATAAGCCTAATAAAAACGCTGCTCCGTCAAAGGGTATGCACAGTTTGATAACTTTTTGAGCATAGTTTCAAATTGCTCTCCAGAATGGCTGGATCCATTCACAGTTCCATCAACAATGCATTAGTATCCCAGCCTTCCCACGTCCCCTCCAACATTCGTCATTATCTTTTCCTGTCATTTTAGCCAATCTGACAGGTGTGTAGTGGTACCTCAGAGTTATCTTAATTTGCAC
>JAJPUD010002741.1:70215-80295 GCA_023553655.1 Myrmecobius fasciatus
AGTATTGGAATTAATTGTTCTTTGAATGTTTGGTAGAATTCACATGTAAATCCATCTGGCCCTGGAGATCTTTTCTTAGGGAGTTGATTAATAGCTTGTGTTCTATTTCTTTTTCTAAAATGGAGCTATTTAAATAATTTATTTCCTCTTCTGTTAACCTGGGCAATCTATATTTTTGTAGATATTCCTCATTTCATTTAGATTATCAAATTTATTGGCATAAAGTTGGGCAAAGTAACTCCTAATTATTACTCTAATTTCCTCTTCATTGGAGGAAAGTTCTCCCTTATCATTTTTGAGACTAACAACTTGATTTTCCTCTTTCCTTTTTCTAATCAAATTAACTAAAGGCTTATCTATTTTGTTGGTTTTTTCATAAAACCAACTCTTAGTTTTATTTATTAATTCAATAGTTTCTTATTTTCAGTTTTATTAATCTCCCCTTTCATTTTCAGAATTTCCAATTTGGTATTTAATTGAGGGTTTTTAATTTGGTCTTTTTCTAGCTTTTTAAATTGTAAGTCCAATTCATTGATCTTCTCTTTCTCTATTTCATGCAAGTAAGCATATAGAGATATAAAATTACCCCTTATAACCGCTTTGGCCGTATCCCACAAATTTTGGTATGTTGTCTCATTATTGTCATTCTCTGGATGAAATTATCGATTGTGTCTATAATTTGCTCTTTCACCCATTCATTCTTCAGGATTAGATTATTTAATTTCCAATTAACTTGTGATCTATTTTCTCCTGGCCTTATAATACATGTGAGTTTTATTGCATCATGATCTGAAAAGGATGCATTTACTATTTCTGCTTTTCTGCATTTGATTTTGAGGTTTTTATGCCCTAACACATGATCAACTTTCATATAAGTTCCATGAATCCCTGAGAAAAAAGGATACTCCCTTCTATAGCCATTCAATTTCCTCCAGAGATCTATCATACCTAACTTTTCTAACATTTTGTTTACCTCCCTAACTTCTTTCTTATTTATTTTGTGATTTGATTTATCTAATTCTGAGAGAGCAAGGTTGAGATCCCCCACTAGTATAGTTTTACTGTCTATTTCTCCTTGCACCTCTGTTAGTTTCTCCTCTAGGAATTTGGATGCTATACCACTTGGTGCATATATATTTAGTATTGATACCGCTTCATTATCTATGGCACCCTTTAGTAAAATATAGTTTCCTTCCTTATCTCTTAATTAGATCTATTTTTGCTTTTACTTGATCTGAGATAAGGATTGCTACACCTGCTTTTTTTTGTTCACCTGAAGCATAAAAGATTCTGCTCCAGCCCTTTACCTTCACTCTGTATGTATCTCTATGTTTTAGATGTGTTTCTTGTAAACAACATATTGTACGATTGTGGGTTTAATCCAGTCTGCTATCCGCTTCTGTTTTATGGGAGAGTTCATCCCATTCACATTCACAATTAAAATAACTATATCTGTATTTCCTGCCATCTTATTTACCCACAGTTATCATTTTCTCTTCCCTTTCCCTTTTCTCCCTTCCCCCCTGCCCAGTACTTTATTTTTGATGACCACTTCCCACCAATAGTCCTCCCCCTTTTAGAGTCCCTCCCTCCCCTTTATATCTTTCCCCTAATCCTTCTATTAGTTTATCCCTTTCCTTTCCTCCTTTCCTCCTTTCCCTCCCACCTTCCCACAAGGAGGGTCAGGCCTTTCTTTGAAGCCAAATGTGTCTGATATACTCTCTTAGAGTCCAATCTAATGAGAGTAAGGTTTACACAATACTCATCGCTCTCCCTTCTTTCCCTCAATTATATTAGATTTTCTATGTCTCTTCATGAGATTTTGCTTTATTTTACCTCCTTTTTTTTACTTTATTTTGCCTCCTTTCCCTTTTTTTTTTTTACAGTATGTTATCCCTTCCATCTCTAATTTCTTTTCCATTATTATCAAAGTAAAATCAAATTATACCCCCATTCTTTAAGGATACCCATAGTAGAAATATAGTTCTCAAGAGTTCTTTCCTTTTTACCTTTTTATGCTTCTCTTGAGTTCTGCATTTGGAGGTCAAATTTTTTGTTCAGATCTGGTCTTTTCATTAGAAATAGGTGAAATTCTCCTGTATCATTGAATGACCATCTTCTTCCCTGCGAGATGATGCTCATTCTAGCTGGATAACTTATTCTTGACAGTAATCCAAGTTCTTTTGCCTTTTGGAATATCTGATTCCAGGCCCTTCAATCCTTTAATGTGGAAGCTGACAGATCTTGTGTGATTCTAATTACAGTTCCTCGATATTTGAACTGTTACTTTCTAGCTGCTTGCAATATTTTTCCTTGGTATGATAATCCTGAAATTTGGCCATGATATTCCTTGGGGTTTTAATTTTGGGGTCGCTTTCAGGAGGTTATTGATGAATTCTTTCAATGGCGATTTTGCCTTCTGATTCTAAAATATCAAGGCAATTTTCTTTCATGATTTCCTGCAAGAAAGCATCAAGGTTCTTTTTTTCATCATGGCTTTCAGGGAGTCCAATAATCCTTAGATTGTGTCTCCTGGATCTGTTTTCCAAGTCAGTTGTTTCTCCTAGGAGATATTTCATATTTTCTTCTATTTTTACATTTTTTTGTTTGACTGATTCTTGAAGTCTTATTGAGTCATTCACTTCTATTTGTTCAATTTTAATTTTTAAAGTATTATTTCCTTCAGTTATCTTTTTTAGCTCCTTTTGTAACTGGCCAATTGAATTTTTTGGTTCATTGCATTCTTTTTCCATTTCACCAATTTTGTTTTTCAGTGAATTGGTGTCTTTTTCATATCTCTTTTGCAGGGCATTATATCCTTGTTATACTGATCTCAATTCATTTCCCCATTTTTCTTCTAGCTCTCTTTTGAGATTCTTTATGCAATCTTCCAAGTAAGCCTTTTGAAAGGGGGACCAGCTCATGTCCGCCTTTGTGGCTTCCTCTGGGATTGCTTTCAGATCTGGGGTCTGCCTTTCTTTCTCTCTGTAAAAGCTGTCTATGGTGAGAGCTCTCTTCTGCTTCTTGCTCATGTTTTTGAGCTGAGGTCTGAATCATGAGCAGGACTGGTAGCCATTTCAATTTGCCCTGGGGCAGTTCACAGAGTTGACTTCCTGTGGGGGCTAGTCAGGCTAGATCTGCACTAGGACCACGTTTTCAGCTGCTCTCAATCCACCCTTTATCAAAGGCAGATCTGCCAAAGCACCTGCCTGCAAGCAGAGCAAAGTGGCCCAAGTGTCCCCCAGGGGCTTCCTGGGTACCTAGAATCCACCAACCTCTGTCCCAGCCCCGCTCCACCTTGGCTGCGTGCTGGCGCCTGAGCCCCGCAAGCTGCCGATCCCCTGCGTGTCTGAAACTGACCTGCTCTGGAGTTCTTCCAAAGTAAATTTTTAATAGAAGTTTGTTGTACTCCAATTGTTTGGTGGCGCCCTTACTCCAGAACCAGTTCAGAGGCTTAATTTGTTCTGGGTCTGAGGGAAGATCTGAGGAGCTCACAGAGAATGATGTCTACAGTTCGCCATCTTGGCTAATCAGGTAAGAATAAAATGGGAGTGTTTTGTCAATCTCTCACCCTTAATCCTAATCACAGAAATGCAATCCCTATTCTTGGAGAGTCAGCACTAATGAATCAATCTATCAACGAGCATTTATTAAGTCTTGCTATATACTAGGCACTGGGCTAAGCATTGAGGATACAAAGAAAGACTTAATAATAAGGGAGAAAGGAATTAATGTAGAAAAAAATTCAGAAAATTTAGAAAACTAGAAAGTTCTGTCCAAATTCCAGATTTACAAAGTAGACAGAGACAACTTTAAACATCTGTGTGCATGTACACATATATATACACATACACACACACACACACATATATATATGTACATACACATATGAGAAATAGTTTTCCAATTTTATATTAAAATAATTTAAACACTTTTTAAAAAAGTTTTGAGCTCCAAATGCTAGATCTCTCTCCCTTCCTCCCTTCTCTCCCCCAACACAATAAATAATTAAACATAGTTTATTCATGTGAAATCATGTAAAACATTTCTGTATTTATTATTTTGCACAAAAAGATGAAGAAATGAAAGGAGGGAGGAAGGAAGGAAGGAAGGAAGGAAGGAAGGAAGGAAGGAGGGACGGAGAGAGGAAGAGAGGAAGGAAGCCAGGAAGGAAGGAACAAAGAAACAAAGAAAGAACAATAGCATGCTTCAGTCTATATCCAGACAACACTAGTTCTTTATCTGGAGGCTGATAGCATGCTTTCAACATGAGTCCTTTGGGATTGTCCTGGGTCATTGCATTGCTCAGAATAATAGCTGAGTCATTCACAATGACTCATTCACAACGAAATATTCATCACATAATATTTCCTTTATGTGAACATTGTTTTCCTGGTTCTGCTCACTTCACTTTGTATCAGTTCATGTTAGATTTATTTATTATTATTATGGCAATAGCAATGAGCATCCATTAAATGCCTAATATATTCAAGATCCTGTACTGGGAGAAGAGGCATAATTTTCTGAAATAAGGAGTTGATAACTTGATGTATTTACTATATCTTGATATGACCACGGCTGGAAGATTGTGTTCAGATCTGGGTACCATAAGATAGGAAGAGCATTGATAAACTGAAAAACATTGAGAGAAAGGGAACTAGGGTGGTAAAGGACCTTGAGGACATGTAATACAAGGATCAGTGGAAGAAACTGGGAATTTTAGCCTGGAGAAGAGGTCTTGGTGAGGGGAATTGTTCATACTTATCTACAAATATTTGAAGGGGATGCATGTTGAATGCCCCATGGGACAGGGATAAATAGGATGAAATTGAAAAGAGGTAAATTTAGGGGAGAATGTCATGTTAGGAAAAAAAACTTACAAATAATTGGAGCTATCTGAAAAATGCTTATGGGCTGCCTTGTGAAGTCTTTTTTTTTTAATTGATATTTAATATTATTTTCCCCAGTTACATGTAAAACAATTTTTACAGTTGGTTTTAAAACTTTGGATTCTAGATTCTCTTCCTTCCTCCCTATCCACATTTCCCTTTAAGAAGGCACAGGTGAAGTAATGCAAAACATTTCTATAAAAATCATGTTGTGAAAGAAAACATAGATCTCCCCCACCAAAAAAAAAAAAAGAGAGAGAGAGAGAGAGAGAGAGAGAGAGAGTGCTTCAATCTGTATTCAGACACAATCAATTCTTTCTCTGAATTTGGATAACATTTTTCATCATAAATATTTTAAAATAGTCATGGATCATAGTATTTCTGAGAATAGCAAAGTCATTCAAAGCTGATTATTCCACAACATTGCTATTTTTTGGTAGACAGTACATTTCACTTTGCTTCAGTTCATTTTTCAGGTTTTTCTGAGAGCATTTTGCTCATCGGTTCTCACAGAACAATAACATTCCATCATAATCACACACCACAATTTATTCAGGCATTCCCCAATTTGAAGGGCAACCCCTCAGTTAACAATTCTTTGTCCTGAGAAAAGATCTGCTCTAAATATTTTATACATATAGGTTATTTTCCCTTTTTAAAAAAATCTCTTTTGGATTTTAAAGGAGGGAAAGGGCCCCACATGTGCAAAAATGTTTGTGGCAGCCCTTTTTGTAGTGGCAAGAAACTGGAAATTGAAAAGATGCCCATCAATTGGAGAATGGCTGAATAAATTATGGTATATGAATACTATGGAATATTATTGTTCTGTAAGAAATGACCAGCAAGATGATTTCAGAGAGGCCTGGAGAGACTTACATGAACTGATGCTGAGTGAAATGAGCAGAACCAGGAGATCATTATACATGGCAACAACAGTACTATATGACGATCAATTCTGATGGACATGGCTCTCTTCAACAATGAAATGTTTCAAACCACCTCCAATTGTTCACTGAAGAAAGCCATGTACACCCAGAGAGAGGGATGTGAAATGTGGACCACAACATAACATTCTCATACTCCTTGATTGATGTTTGCTTACATTGTGTTTCCTTTATCTGATATATCGTTTGTGTAGACAAGATTTTTCTTGCACAACAATGACAAGTTTGGAAATATGTATACATATATTCGATTTACCAATATTTTAACATAATTAACATGTAGTGGATATCCTGCCATCTAGGGGAGGGGTGGGGAGTTGGGGGAAAAATTTGTAACGGAAAGCTATGTAAGGGTTATTGTTGAAGAATTACCCACACATATGTTATGCAAATAAAATTTAAAAAATTAAATTAAATTAAAAAAAAATCTCTTTTGAGATTCACGCCTAGTAGTGCTATAGTTAGGTCAAAGGATATGCATGATTTTACAATCCTTTGGGCATAGGGCATATCTTTTGATCATTTATCAATTGGGCAGTTATTTGGCTCATTTTTAAATAAATTTGACTTAGTTCCCTATACATTTGAGAAATGAAGACTTCATCAGAGAAATTTGCTTCAAAATCCTTTTCCCAATTATTATTACTAACTCTATTTCCCCCTATTTATTCTGTTCTCTTTCCTGTTTCACCTTGACCCTCCTCAAAAGTGTTTTGCTACTAACCACTCTATCCCCCAATATTCCCTCTCTTCTATCACCCTTCCTGCTTCCCATATCCTTTTCCCCTCCTACTTTCCTACAGGATAAGATAGATTTCTAAACTCATCTTTGTTTATTCCACTTTGGGCCAATTCTGACAAGAATTATTCACTCACTCCCCCTTCTTCCCCCTCTTCCCCTTCACTGTAAAAGCTTTTTTTTATGGCAGATAATTTACACCATTCCACCTCTTCCTTTCCCCTTCTCCCAGTACATTCCTCTTTCATCCTTTAATTTTAGTTTTTTTTTTAGATATCCTTTCATATTTACCTCACACTTGTGCACTCCATCTATATATACTCTTTATAACTGCCATAATAATGAGAAAGTTCTTATGAGTTACAAGTATTATCTTCCCATGTAAGAATTTAAATAGATAAACTTTATTAAGTCCTTTATAGTGTTCCTTTCCTGATTATCTCCTTATTCTTCTCCTGAGTTTTGCATTTGAAAATCAAATTTTTTATTTGGCTTTGTTCTTTTCATCATGAATGCTTGAAAGTCTTCTGTTTCTTGAATATCCACCTTTTCCCCTGAAGGATTGTATTCTGTTTTGCTGAATAGGTGATTCTTGGTTGTAATCCTAGTTCCACTGCTCTCCAGAAAATCCTAATCTAAACCCTCCAGTCCTTTAATGTAGAAGCTGCTAAATCTTGTATTATTCTAACTGTGACTCCATTGTACTTGAATTGTTTCTTTCTAGATGCTTATAATATTTTCTCTTTAATCTGGGAATTCTTGAATTTGGCTATAAAGTTCTAGTGAGTTTTCATTTTGGGTTCTCTTTCAGGAGGTGATTGGTGGATTCTTTCAATTTCTATTTTGCTTTCTGATTCTAGAATATGAGGATAGTTTTTCTTGATAACTTCTTGAAAGATGAAGTCTAAGCTCTTTTTTATTATGGTTTTCAGGTAGAACAATAATTCTTTAATTATTTCTCCTGAATTTATTTTCCAGGTCAGTTTTTTCTAATGAGATAATCCACACTGTTTTCTAGTTTTTCATTCTTTTATTTTTGTTTTATTATTTTTTAATATCTTATAAAGTCATCAACTTCCATTTGTTCAATGCTAATTTTCAAGGAATTGTTTTCTTCAGTGAGTTTTTGGCCAGTTTTGCTTTTAAGATATTCTTCTCATTAGCTTTCTATATTTCCTGTTGCACCATTCTCAATTATTTTCCCAATTTTTCCTCTATCTCTCTTACTTGATTTTTAAAACCCCTTTTGAGCTCTTCCATGGCCTGAGAACAATTCTTATTTTTCTTGGAGGCTTTGGATGTAGGAGTTGATTTGGTTATCTTCTTGTGAGTATATGTTTTAATCTTCCTTGTCGTCATAGTAACTTTTTATAGTCATAAGTTTTTTCTGTTGCTTGATAATTTTCCTAACCTATTACTTGACTTTTAACTCTCTCTTAAAGTAGGGTTCCACTTCCAGGGTGGAGGGTGCACTGTCCCAAGCATCATGGCTTTTGTGCAGCTGTTTTCAGAAGTCCTTCCAGAAATCTGACCACAAGCACTCTTTTTTTATCCTGGTATTGTGAGGAATATTCCTGCTCCACTGTGGCTATAAGTTCTAATGTGCTAAAACAACAGAGTCCTTTCTCAGGGCTAGTAAAGAGATCACCTGTGAACTGAGGCCTCTGGAAGGTGCCTCCACCATCCACACTTACTCCTGGTATGCTGGGTTCCCAAGGCCTTTTCACCCTGGGCTGAGAAATCCGAAATCTCCAGTTCTGCTGATGATTCAGAAGCCCAAGTCCTGCTCCAGCTTGGCTAGTGCCTGGGCAGGGGCTGGGGCTATGTGGCCCACTACAGGACTGAACCAAATTCCCACTCCGGTTCCACAGACCTTTCCTACTGAAGAATGCTCCACTCTATCTTTCTATGTGTTCTGATACTCCAAAATTTGTTTAGATTCATTATTTAGAGGAATTTGGAGGGATTTGGGAGTGGGAGGGAGAGCTCTGAGTCCTGTTTTTACTCTGCCATCTTGGCTCTACCTCCCTTTGTGAGTTTTCAGCAACTTTCAGGCTGAGTGGTGATTTGTTGGGTCTGTTATAATAAATATTCCTTTTTAAAATTTTTTATTTATATATTTATTTTTAACATTAATTTTTAAAAATTTTGACAAATTCTGTCCTTTAAGTCCTGCTTCGTGTTGAGGAGGCAAGCAATATGTCTATTATATATGTGAAGTCATGCAAAATATATTTCCATATTAGTCATGTTGCAATAAAAAATTTAAAAAAATTAAAGTGAAAATAAATGCTTCTATTTGTACTCAGAGTTTGTCAGTTCTCTTTATGAGGATGGATAGCATTTTTTGTCACATATCCTTTGACATCACTATAGATCATTGATTTGATCAGAGTAACACAATGTATTATCATTACAATAATCACATTACATTATACAATGTTCTCCTGGTTCTGCTCACATAACATTGCCTCAGTTCACATTAGTCTTTCTGAAACCATCCCCCTTCATCATTTCTTACAATTCAATAGTATTCCATCGCAATTGTATTCTACAACTTGTTCAGTCATTTCCCCAATTGATGGGCAGGGAATTCCTTTTTTATACATATGAATTGGATGAGTCTTCTAATAAGTGCCTTCTAACTCTAAGAAGAAATGATTATATGAAAGAAGAAATGATGTTCTATATGTGAAAAAATATTTGTAGCAGTCCTTTTGTAGTGGCAAGAAACTGTAAACTGCCCATCAATTGGAGAACAGCTGAATAAATAATGATATATGAATGTTATGGAATATTATTGTTCTATAAAAAATGATTAGCAAGATGATTTCAGAGAGGCCTGGAGAGACCTACATGAACTGATGCTAAGTGAAACAAGCAGAATGAGGAGATCATTATACAAAGCAACAGCTAGAATATACGATGATCACTTCTGATGGATGTGGCTCTCTTCAACAATGAGATGATTCAGGCCAGTTCCAATGGTTTTGTGATGAAGAGAACCTTCTGCACTGAGAGAGAGAGAACTGTGGGAACTGAGTGTGGATCACAACACAGTATTTTCATCTTTTTATCTTTTTTATTGTCGTTTGCTTGCATTTTGTTTTCTTTCTCATTTTTTCCTTTTTGATCTGATTTTTCTTGTGCACCATGATAATTGTGGAAAAATTGCACATGTTTACATATATTGGATTACTTGGCATCTAGAATAGGGATTGGGGGGAAGGAAGGAAAAAAAATTGTAACACTAGTTTTTGTAAAGGTGAATGTTGAAAATTATCTAAGCATATGTTTTGAAAATAAAAAGCTTTAATTAGAAGAAGAAAGAGAAGGAAGAAGGAAAAGAAAGAAGAAAAGAAGATGACAAGAAGAGAAGAAAAGAAGAAGGAGGAAGAGGAGGAGGAAGAAGGAAGGGAAAGGAAAAAGAAGAAAGGGAAAGGGAAGGGAAGGGAAAAGGCAAGGAAGGAAGGAAGGAAGGAAGGAAGGAAGGAAGGAAGGAAGGAAG
>JAJPUD010002741.1:80305-154839 GCA_023553655.1 Myrmecobius fasciatus
GAAGGAAGGAAGGAAGGAAGGAAGGAAGGAAGGAAGGAAGGAAGGAAACAAAGAAAGATCTTTGACCTAAAGGATATTACAGTCTAGTTAGGGGAATAGGACCGATACATATAAAAAGATAATTAACAATACAAGATGATGGAATGTTAATTAATAGATTTATAGAGAAGTAGTACTGTAGGATAGGGAAAAAATAGCATGGAATCAAATGTTAGCTACGTGACCCCAGGCAAATCTTTGATACTCACTAATCCTTTTTTTTTTCTTGGCTCTAAGATGGGGATAATACTTTTAATACTTATAATAATAATTATAATAATAGTAAAATGCTACAAGACACAGATGAAGTATCATCTACATCAGTAGAGTGCTTTAAAATATTTTAATACAATAAACCATAGGTACTATGGAAATTCAAAGGATGAAAAGAACACTATGAACTGGGGCAATTGAATATTTTACAAAAGAGGAGAGACCTGAACTTGGCCTTGAAAAATGAATACAACTTAAACTAATTATGTAGGCCTGGGGGAGGGAGGCTATTCCAAGCTATGGGAACATCCTATGTTCTCATTCTTTCATACCCCAATGTAGGTGGCGTGGACAGAGGCAGTGGGTCTTGTGTTAAATCCCTAGCAGCCTCCCGCCAGTATATGTGAGATATTTCCCAATCCCAGGCCAGCTCTCTAGGCCCATTTTTTTCCTAACTTCCAAGATGAGTGCTGCCTATTCCCTCATCTTTACTGTCACTAATTCTCCCCTTCCCTCTTCTGTCCTTGGGTCTCCCTACTCTCACTCTGCATAAGGAAGAGTTGCTTTTCAGCTATGGCACTGCTATCTATGAGATAAGCATGCAACTTTTCTATTTTCCTAATATTTTCTTTTTTTTTTTTTTTTTGCTTTTTTGCTGAGGCAATTGGGGTTAAGTGACTTGCCCAGGGTCACACAGCTAGGGAATGTTAAGTGTCTGAGACCAGATTTGAACTCAGGTCTTCTGACTTCAGGGCTGGTGCTCTATCCACTGCTCCACCTAGCTGCCCCCCTAATATTTTCTAAATTATTATTGTTACACCTACAGTAACCTTGGAGTCATCTGCATCACTCCTCTCCTGGAAGTCACTATGCTTGTGGACTGTTGGAAGTTCCATATCTATCACTTTTTCTCTACTCTCCCTCTGCTATTTGACTGTCTAAAGCAAATCCACTCTTCTTGTATTGAAGCTCAGGTCTTTCATCTAATATCTTGAGTGACTATCTATGTATAGCTCCCTTAGAGACCATGTGTTCCTTGATGGCTCCTAACACCATTCCTGGAGAGCCGCCTTGTCTCATGACCATTCTCTCAAAGGACCACAAACAGATTGCTTCTGCTGCTGGTTTCCAAGCCCAAACTCCATGTTGGTGCTTTCACCAAATTTCTGTTTCTGAACCAAGGCACATGGTTTATTTTCAGTTCATACTATTTCTAGGTGAGTTTTTTTTAACATTCATTTTATTTTTGGAAGGTATTTTTTTGATATTTTGTAAAAAGGGTTTCTTTTTTTTCATTGTAATAGCTTTTTATTTTACCAAATACATGCAAGGTTAGTTTTCGACATTCATCTTTGCAAAGCTTTGTGTTCTAACTTTTTCTCCCTCCTTCCTCCCTATCCCCTCCCAAAGACAACAAGCAATCCAATATAGGTTAAACATGTGCAATTCTTCTAAACATATTTCTATATTCATCATGCTGCACAAGAAAAATCAGATCAATAAAAAAGGGAAATGAACCCATAGGTACAAAAATGTTTGTTGTAGCCTTCTTTGTATTGGCAAGGAACTGAAAACTGAGTGGATGCCCACCAGCTGGAGAATGGCTGAATAAGTTATATGATATATGAATGTTATGGATTATTATTGCTCTATAAGAAACAATCAGCAGGATGATTTCAGAAAAACTTGGGAAAACTTGAATGAGCTGATGCTAAGTGAAATGAGAAACACTAAGAGAACATTGTACACAGCAACAAGATTATACAATGATCAATTCTGATGGACGTGGCTCTTTTCAACAATGAGGCGATTCAAGCCAGTTCCAAAGATCTTGTGATGGAGAAAAACATCGGTGTGGATCATAACATAATATTTTCACCTTTTAAATTGTTATTTGCTTGCTTTTTTCCCTCTCTCATTTTTTTTTCTTTTTGATCTGATTTTTCTTTAGCAGGATGATAATTGCAGGAATATGTATAGAAGAAATGCACATATTTAACATATATTGAATTACTTGCTGTCTAGGGGAGGGGTGAGGGAAGCAAGGAAGAAAAATTTGGAGCACAAGCTTTTGCAAGGGTAAATGTTGAAAACTATCTTTTCATATATTTTGAAAATCATTATTTTTTTAAATCAGATCAAAAGGTGAAATAAAGGGGAAAAAAAGCAAACCAACAACAAAAAAATAAGGTGAAAATACCATGTTTTGATCTACATTCAGTCTCCATGGTTCTCTCTCTGGATATGAATGAATCTTTCCATCACAAGTCTATTGGAATTGCCTTAAATCACTCCATTGTTGAAAAGAACTAAGTCCAACATAGTTGATCATCACATAATGTTCTTGTTGCCGGGTACAGTATTCTCTTGGCTCTACTCACTTCACTTAGCATCAGTTCATGTAAGTCTTTCTAGGGTTTTCTGAAATCAGCCTGTTCATAATTTCTTATAAAACAATAATATTTCATTACATTCATATACCATAACTTATTCAGCCGTTCTCCAACTGATGGGCATCTGCTCAATTTCCAGTTCCTTGCCACTACAAAAAGAGATGCTATAAACATTTTTGTACATATGGGTCCTTTTCCCTTTTTTATGAACTCTTTAGGATACAGTAGAGACTCTGCTGGATTAAAGGGTATGCAAAGTTTGATAGCCCTTTGGGTATAGTTCCAAATTGCTCTTCAGAATAGTTGGATCAATTCATAACTCCACCACTAGAGTTGAAGTTATCCTATATTATCTCCAGTATTTATTATTATCTTTTCCTGTCATCTTAACCAATCTGAGAGATATGAAGTAGTATCTCAGAGTTCTCTTAATTTGCATTTCTCTAATCAATCGTGATTTAGAACATTTTTTCATATGATTAGAATTGGCTTAAATTTTGTCATCTGAAAATTGCCTGTTCATGTCTTTTGATCATTTATCAATTGGGGTATGGCTTGTATTCTTAAGAATTTGAGACATTTCTCTATATATTTTGGAAATGAGGCCTTTATCAGAAATTCTGAATGTAAGAATTTTTCCCAGCTTTCTGCTTCCCTTCTAATCTTGGCCACACTGGTTTTGTTTGTACAAAAACTTTTTAAATTTAATATAATCAAAATTATCCATTTTGCATTTCATAATGTTGTCTAGGCCTTATTTGGTCATAAATTCCTTTCTTCTCCATAGATCTAAGAGGTAGCCATCCCTTGTTTTCCTAATTTGCTTGTAGTTTCATCCTTTATATCTAAATCATGAGCCCATTTTGACCTTATCTTTGTATAAGGTGTTAGATGTTGTTCATTGCCTAGTTTCTGCTATATTATTTTCCAATTTTCCCAGAAATTTTTGTCAAAGAGTGAGTTCTTAACCCAGAAACTGGAATCTTTAGGTTTATCAAACACCAGATTACTATAGTCATTGACTATTGCATCTTGTGAACCTAACCTATTCCATTGATCCAATACTCTATTTCTTTACCTTATGATTTTGATAATCACTGCTTTATATTATAATTTAGCTCTGGTACAGCTAGGGCACCTTCCTTTGCATTTTTTTTCATTAATTCTCTCAAAATTTGTAATCTTTTGTTCTTCCTGATGAATTTTGTTACTATTTTTTCTAGTTCTATAACCTAATTTCCTGGCAGTTTCATTGGTATGGCATGGCACTGAAAAGTAGATTAATTTAGGTAGAACTATCATTTTATAATATTAACTCAGCCTATCCATGAGCACTTGATATTTTGGGGAGGCTCTGTTCATCTGGAATGGGGGGTAGGGGCACTATCCCAACCTTCAGCTTTTTCATGCTGCTATTTTCAGAGCTAATTTTAGAGATGTTCAAGTTCTCAATACTTACAAAATGGTATGATACAGGGAGATGAATGGTCGATACTCTCTTGGTCTCTACTCTGATTTTTTAACCTAGGAAGGGCCCCTGCTTCCTTGTAGCTACAAGTGCTAGTTCTCCTTTTGGCTTTGGAACTATGACCAACCAAAACCACTGCTCCCTCCAATCTGGAACTGCAAACCAGAACCACATAAGAGCAATAGAATTGCCAATCAGCAGCAGCTTAACCCAGTGTCAGCAAAGTATTCCTTGTAATCTCTTTCTGACCAGCTGTCTGACCCCCTTACTGTCTCTATACTGAAAGCTCCTGAGTCTACCACAGCTATGGTTTCAATGGCTGCTAAGGCCCACCACTAATGCTGCTACTGTGTATACTCTGGGCTAGCCCCTACCCAGATGTCACAGACCCCTTGCAGATCTCCTAAGTTGTTTTAAGCTAGAAAAATGTATCATTTGTTGATTCAGCTGTTCCAAAAATTTCATTTGAAGCATTATTTTAAAGTTGTTTAGAGGGGAACATTGGAAGATTTTACCTGGATTGTGGTCACTAATCTGACATTTTGGTTCCATTTATATTAAATTTGAGATGAGTGATTTCTAATGATCTTCAAGAAAATAAGATTAATAACTATAATAGTAACTAACATTTATCTAGCACTTTATTTTGCAAAAAGCTTTATGTATATTATATACCTTCTAGGGTCACACAGAAAATAAGTGTTGAGGCAGAATTCAAATTTGGCTCTTTTCAACCACAAGCCTAGTAAATAGTAAAAGGAGAGATGGAATAAGAAATTGAATAGAGAAAAAAGTGGTACCCCAGTAGTCAAATCAAGAAGCATTTATGATATACCTAATATGTGTCAGGTCCTGTGCTATATACTAGGCATACAAAGAATAGCAAAAATAGTTACTTCTCTCAAAAGACACTCAATATATAGGGAAGTAAATATGTACATATTTGTATATGTTTAATATTTAAATTAATATGTAATTAAGATATAAATATTTATTTATTTAGACTATGTACAAATAAGTGTACTAGATAAATTGGATATAATCAAAAAGGATGGAATAACATAAAATGGATAGGATACTCTGGTAAAGGGTGCTTCTAATCATCTGTGGGAATAGGTTATGATAATGGTGGTTGTATTATACAAATTGTAGAATGCCGAAACATTTTCATTAGGAATGAAAAAGAGGGCATTTCTCAAGCTTCTGATTTCTCTTTCTCATGCTTTCCTCTGGAACTTCTAGGTGCCTACATGCAAGGAAATGACTTGGCTCCTATTTCTCAGTTATCAGAAGGTGCTTCTACTAGTGCCCAAAGAGCAACTACTTCCTATTGTGGAAACTGAAATTGTAGAAAAAATAGTGAACTGCTTCAGCACCAGCTGCCCTGTAAGTCAAAAGTTATAACCAAGTGCTTATACAATCCATACCAAGGGGCAGCTAGATGGTGCAGTGGACTGGCTCTAGAGTCAGGAGGGCCTAAATTCAAATTTGGTCTCAGACACTTACTAGCTGTGTGACTCTGGGTGAGTCATTTAACCCCAATTGCATCCAAAAAAAAAAAAAAAAAAAGAAAAGAAAAGAAAAGAAAGAAAAAAGATGCAAGCCATATCAAGTGAAGAAACTGGAATGTTCCTCAAATAAGACCCTTTATCTCCTGATTACATCCATTTTCATTGGTGGTCTCCTATGCCTGGAATTCTCTTCCTTCTCATCACTCATCTCCTGGCTTCCTTTAGATTTCATCTAAAATCCCACTTTCTGCAGGAAACCTTTCCCAGTATCCCTTAATGAAGGGAAGCTCCTTCCCTCTGAGATTATTCTCAATTTATCCCGTTTTATGCTTTATTCTCCACTAGTTCTATAATCCAGCTACTTTGATCTACCTCCTTGCATATGATCTCCCTTTCCTATCTCTGTGCTTTTTGCACCAGGTGTCCCCCAGACCTTACCTCTTAATATCCCTGACATCTTTAAGAGTCATCTAAAAGTCTGCCTTTTTTCAGGAAGCCCTTCTTGGTTCCCCAAGCTGCTTAGTACCTCCCTGCCTAAAATTATTTAACATTTAGTCTCTTTCTATGTCTGTGTCTGTGCTTTGTTTGTGTCTGTCTATGCCTATGTCTGTCTGTTTCTCTCTCTCTTCCCTATCCATCCCTCCATGTTTCCCTCCCCCTCCTTCCTTCTCTTTCTTCCCTTCCTCTATAGACAGACAGACAGACAGACACACACACACACACACACACACACACACACACAGATGGAAGATAGGTATATCTACATCTATACACATATTTCTCCATATCCATATGGAGAGAGGGGAGAGAGAAAGACAGAAAAACAGACAGACAGACATGCAGCTAGATGGTCCAGTGGCTAGTATGCTGGGCCTGGAGTCAAAAAGAAGTAAGTTAAAATCTAGCTTCAGATATTTACTAGTTTTGTCACTAGGCAAGTCACTTAATCCTGTTCAATTCAGTTTCTTAATCTGTAAAATAAGCCTGAGAAGGAAATAGCCAACCACTTCAGTATCTTTGTCAAGGAAACCCCAAAAAGGTCACAAAGAGTTGGACATGACTACAAATAACTAAACAAAAAATATACATTTACACACACACACACACACAATTATTTTTATGTTGCATCTCCCATTATAATGTAAGGTTCTTGAGAGCAGGGATCATGTTCTTACCTTTATCCTCACTGCTTAGTAAAAGACTAAGGTCTCCCTCCCACTGCATTTGGGGCCATTGCAAGCTGATCTGACCAATTCCTGGATTCCTTCCTTTCTTCCTTCCTTCTTTTCTTCCCTTTATCCACATAGGGTATCATATCCTTACATAGAAGCATAGATGCTCTAAGAAGCATTTTTCCTTTTCTTTTGCACCTCTGAACCTTCCCAAGATATCTTGGGGTATCCTGGCTAGATTTCTTTTTTCAGTATTATATGTTAAACCAAAACCAATATGATTCTCACTGGCCACCAATAGGGCCTAGGTCAAGCCCCATTTGGTCATTGTTTGGGTTCTGATTGACTCAGACTGAATATAAAAAGTAGTCATTTCTGCTTTAACCAGAAACCCTAAGGTTCTTCCCCTCCCAGATTAATTAATTTATTTAGATTTTTTTTTTTTTTTGGACTAGGGGAAAGAGGAGATTCTTTGCCTCAATTGCTACCAGTCTTAATCACTGAATGGGTGCAGCCTCAGTCAAACTGATTCCTGATGAAGACTTTAACTTTAAAAGGCCGAGGTCTCCTATTGCATTGGCCATCTCCAGTCATCCTGATCCATATCTGGCCATTGGGCCCAGATGGCTTTGGAGGGGAAAGTGAGGCAGGGGACCTTGCCCAGCCTCCCTCATTTAAATCCAATTCACTTACATGTCATGGAATCCCCTCCCAGAAGTCAGGGTCCCCTTCAAGGACCAGGGGCAGCCACTTCTGATTTATACTTTACCCTAATGACTTTGGAGGAGAGAGTGAGACCGATAATTTTGCACAGTTCTGCCTCTTAAGTCCAATTCATTTGCAAGTTCTGATGTCATTGGTCATCTTTGAGAAAGAACATTGCTTAGCATAGTGTATGACTTAAAATAAGTGCTTAATAAATGCTAGTACAGCTCTTGACTAAATGACTACTAGAAAATTGATTGCCAATAATTGACTATGGCCTTATATGGGGTATGCTGCTTCCTTCATGTTTTTCTTCTTCTCTCCCTCCCTCCGTGAACAACACCTATGCACTGCAGGATACACAGATCAGAAGAGAATTTATTCAGTCCCTCCTGATAGCTGGAGAAATAATGGCCCAGGGAAAGAGATTTTTTTTCAAAACTCATTTGAGGAGGACAGCAACAAATCATTTGCTGGTAAGTGAGATTCTTTTCTTGGGCAAAAGCCATCCTTTTAAGGTAAAAGAAAATAATCCTTTTATCTCAGTTGTTTACAATGGATTGTTCAGTCGGCCCAAGGAGATTAGAGTGATTAGTTGGAGTAGGATATTCCTGGAGTTCAAATCCCTTTCTGACACTACCTTTATGAACCATTATTAAAGACATGATATAATATACTATGTTAATAAATTATACAATATGATATTTAGAATATTAAGAAAGATAATAACAATAAATACTTCTCTGATCCTAAGCAGGTAATTTAATGTCTTTCAGTCACAGTTTCTTTTTATTTATGGTGATGGTGATGGTGGTAGTAGTGGAGAAGGTAGTAATAGTGTACTAGTACTACTAGTACTTAGTAAGTAGTACTAGTACTACTAGTAGTAATTAGAACTGTACTCTATCCATAACACAACCTAGGTGAAAAGAGGGTAGAGGTAGGATTGGATTATGTGTCCTTTAAAGTTAATCAACACTTATTGAGCACTTCTAGGTTCTGCCTTGAAGGAACTCAGTGGGAAGAGAAGAAAGAGATTTATTATAGAGAAAATTTATTCTTCTAAAATAAGAAAGCTGTAGGGAGTATTGAGTGGAAAAGAAGTTTACTTTTGTAAATATACAGATCAAGATTTTTTCTTAGCAGTTGCCAGATATTCTTTGCCCTCAATATAGCTTTTGAATTTTGACTTTTGAATACACTTGTGGTTTCACTCTATCAATTCTGTTCTATCATCTCTAAAATTTATAGTCTTTGAGAACTGACTGGGTCACTGAGAATGTGAGATTCATCCAAATTATACAGACTGTATACAACGAAAGGGGACTTGAACCCTGGTGTTTTCCCATTTAAAGGCATGCTATATAACTGCTGGAATTGAAGATTTCAGAAGGTTGTAGAAACTGTTTTTGGTGAAGTTTTAAAACAGTCCATTCTTACCTTCTTTGGAATAGTGTAAACTTAAAGGTTGGACTGATGTAGCAAGAATGTAACAGGATATAGCACTGTCCACAGGGAATTGTATTGCTGTGGGCTTACTTTGGGTGGCTTAGCATGACTAGGAAGGGGAGAAAAACATTATCACCAGTAATCATTTGAAGAGGTGATATAATATACTGTGTTAATAAATTTTATAATATGATAGAATATTAAGAAAGATAATAATAAATAAATAGATAAATAAAAAAGCAAATAAAATGTGTAGAAAATACTAAAATCATTTACAATTGGAAGACACTGAACTCGATTGCTACTGGGGCAACACAATGAATTCAGTGAATTCATAGTGTCACTTGACTCCAAATGGCAAATCTAATTTGGAGTTACTGGACAGACAACATCCTTCCCAACAGACTTGCTATTATTCATAGGAATAGCAAAGTCCTGAACTCACTCTCCAAAGTCTTCTTAAACCTCCTGTTACAGAGACATGCTTCTCAGGAAATTTTCTTCTCTTTCTAGAAGCACCTAGGAGATCCCTGAACAATCAGACTTGAGACAACTTTTGAGACAACTCCCAAGGCTCAAAATACCCAGAAAATCTCTTTTCTTTAACTAGAAGGCAACAGTCCATGAGATTCTGGAATTCTCCTCTCTTTCTAGGATACTTGATTCTGGGACACTCAAATTTGGGGTTACCTATGTTGCCCAGGAAATTGCCCTTCTCTGGATAAATTCTGAGATCAAACAGCTTAGAGAATCATTATCTACTCTCCTTTGAACAGGTTGGGATTCAGTCATTATACATAATTTTTCTCTCAAGCCATGTGGACAAGCCCATGTCTACTTTTGCTTTAAAATAAACTCTTAATCTTGCTATTCCTGTTGCTATCTCTTGGATCTCTTGGAATATCCGATGGAAATTTACTTTTCAGGTAGAATGGGCAAGACAGCTATGATCTAGCATATATAACTTTGGTTTTTCCTTAAGGCAACCATTGACAGTTCCTGAAAGGAAAAGATCATACAAGCAAGAGTTTCCTTCCCCTGATCCCTCCAAGAACACCAGTCTACCCTCCTGTATTCTGAAATGTCCTTTTATTAGGGAAAAGATGAAAAAGGAGTTCACAGAGGCCTATCACCTCACTTTTATAGACCTTATTCAAAAGAATGGCTCTTTTCACAAAAGTTTATCCTTCTAAAATCCAGCCAGCCAATCACTGTGGGCAAAGTCAAGAGCCATACCCTGTCCTTTCAACCAGACATTAATGGATAGTCCTCTCCATGAAGAAGGCTCAACATCTACTTCCAAAGAATTTCCATCACAAATGTTCATCAGATTGACTAGGGAACTCATAAAATTGATCATAAAAGTGATAAAAATGTGATCATAATATTGATCATCCCATCATCAAATGCTCTTATACTAGTAAAGTATAAGTTAGGAGGTAAGAGGAGCAATGGGACATGGGTGAACAACTATCTTCATACAGAAACTAACTCCCACATCCTTGTATAATTATACCAGTTTCCTAAAAAGATCCCCCATCTTGTATTTTTTTCTCCTCTCAAATATTGCTCTGTTGTTTTTTCTCTCCATATTTTTCAATACTAGCAAATTCTGGCAACAGAGTCCAAGGAGGACCCAGACACCTCATTCTGTTCAGATATCATGACTGCTCTCTCTTACTTGGGGTAAGTACATGATCACAGAATAACCTTCAGCTAGTATTTTTCCTGGTGATTCCAGGAAATCACCATAAACTATTCTTGGCCTGGGGATAGCATTCAAAAAGTTGTTTCACTCATTTTTCAGCCATGTCTGACTTTATAATCCCATTTGGAGTTTTCTTGGCAGAGAAACTGAAGTAGGTTGCCATTTCATTCTCAAGATCATTTTAAAAATGAAGAAACTGAGGTAAACATGGTTAAGTAAGTTATCCAAGATCACACAACCACTGAGTATCTGAGGCCAGATTAGAACTCAGAAAAATGAGTCAAAAGTACCTTCAAATTAAATTGTAATACTATTCAGTGGGGAACAGAGAGGGGTGACAGAATTCCAAGGACAAACAGAAATTCTCTACTGTGGGCATTTTCTGGTAACAATTTTAACTAATTATTTTTACTAAATCAAATGCTTCCTAGAAGCTCTTGATCTTGAGTTATAAAGGACCTCAGAGCTCATCCAGTCCAATACCCCTCACTTTACAGAGAAGGAAGCTGAGGTCCAAGGGTTCTAACTTGCCCAAAATCACACAGAATAATAAGGATCAGAGGTAGGCTCTGAACTTGAGTCCTCTGTCTTTGGAGGTTAGGCTTTTTCCTTTATACCACTACATTGGTGAAAGACTTAATTGCTATCTGAACTGAAGCATCCTCCTTGCATTTGTGTGGTACAAAAGGCTCATCTTTGAAGTCAAAGTTGTTAAATTCAAATTCTGCTTCCGCTATTTATTACCTATATGAATTTACAAAAGGGCTAGATGACACAGTGCCAGGATAAAGTTAGGAAAATGAGTGCAAATCCAGCTTTAGACATTTCCTAGCTGTGTGGCTCTTGTTAAGTCCACCTAATTATGTTTATCTCAATTTCCTCATCTATCAAATGAGTTGGAGAAGGAAATGGCAAATCACTCCAGTATCTTTGCCAAGAAAATCCTAAATAAGATCAATGAGAGTCAGATACAACTGCAACAACTGAACCACAAATATTGAAGTGCTTTGTAAATGTTTTTCATTATTGTTAGAGACAACAAGATAGAGTGGAGCTAGCACTGACTTTAAAACCAGATGACCTAAGTTTGACTCCTAACTTGAATGCTTATAACCTGTATGTTTGTATTAATCACTCAACTGATCTGGATCTTCTTTTCCTCAAATAAAAGGGCAGGACTCAATGACCTCTAAGATAATATCCACCATTAAATCTCTGATCCTATATTTAGTATTATTAATCTCAAGAACAAATATATCTATGCAAATTCCTAATCTTAACTAATAATTTAAATAATATTAGGAATTATTATGGGAACATGTACAAGAAATATGAAATGTCCCAGGTGCTTGAGATGACACTACCAAACTTTAACATTTTTAAAGTTGTTAAATCTCAAAATCGTCTAAGGAAGGAACACCACCTTATTTGTGTCACCAACCTCCCACCCCATTCTCGGAAGCCTAGTGCAGAGTATGGATCTTTTCTCAGACCCAATATTTGCAAATACATAAAATAAAATATAGAACAAGGTTTTAAGTACATAAAATAAATTACATAGAAGTACAAATAAGAAGGAAGAGGCAAGGGAACACAAATTTATTAGTGCCTACTAATTATTTTATAGTATTATTGTATTTGATCTTCACAATAGCCCTAGGAGGTGGGTACTATAATGTTCCCCATTTACAATTGAGGAAACTGAGGCAGAGAGCTGTTAAATGACTTGCCTAGGGTCACAAAACTGGTCAGTGATTGAGGTTGTATGTGAGCTCAAGTCTTTCTGCCTGTAGGACCAACCCTATCCTCCCTGCTAAAGGAAATCAATTATACTGAAATAAAGTTATCAAATGTTTTTTAAACAATTCACAGACCTAAGTTAAGGATCCCTGATCTAAGAGAGCCAATCTAGGAATAAATCCAGGATTCCCTAATTTCTGAATATCTGAATTAGAAGGGATTTCAAAGCTAAAATCTAATCCTTTCATCTGAGGGGAGAATGGGGGGAAAGGGAAGGGGAGAGAGGATGGGAAAGGACAGAGACACTGTGCTATTTGGCAATATAGACAAAGATTCAGTCCTACAGATGCAATTAAAAACTCACACAGTTTTAGGGAGAGGGAAATACGTACAATGGCAAAGATCTCAGTGAATATATATTCAGAAAGGGGTCTGAACATGCAAGCTTTATACCTTTAAAACAGGCTAGCTGAAAATAGGTAATTGACACGAGATATTGGGAAAGCTTCCTCATCAGAGACCAGAAGTTCATGAAGAGTTGACTAAACTATCAGAGATACCAGGAATAAGTATGGCTGCAATTTCAATGCTTGACACAGGGTCAAACTGAGTCAGAACACTATAAAAATGTTTTTATCATTGTTAAATGACTCCATATTGCTGTCCTATCATTATAACTAGAGCATCAAAAAAACCACATTTCATATTGCAATTATTTCGGTATCACCTTAGTTTCCAATTCTTTGCTACTACAAAGAAAGCTGTGTGACAGGTAAAAGATGAAATGACTGAGGAAACAAAGGTTTGAACTTCCAAGCATATTGATTTATTAACCAAGGTAAATGAATTGAATAACTAATCCAGATTTCCAATCGTGCAGCGTTAGGTTAAAACAACATAATAAAATTTTTTCACAATTACCATAATTGAATTTCTTACAAGGTAGAAATTATACTAAATCCAAAATTCAATAGAAAGGGAACTGAACTGGATCTAGAATTGTCCTAAGATAGAATTCAGTTTGGTTCACACAATTCCAATTATTCCCAAAGCTGCTACAAATGTTTATTTATATTTACACATGTACATACATATATGTACATACATGTATATGTATATAGATACATATATATATGTATATATATATATTCCTCCTTTTTCTTTGATCTCTTTGTGGTATATATCCAGTGTTGTTAACTCCAGTAAAAGGATGTGTAAGTTCTAATAGCTTTTGGAAGCATAATTCCATATTATTCTCCAAAATGGTAGGGCTCTACCAACAATGCACTGGTTTATCTATTTTCCCATATCCCGAATAAATAAATTAATTTAGGTAGTGTTATCTTTTCTATTGTATTGGCTCAGCCTATGCATGAGCAATTAGTATATCTTTAGATCTGATTTTGTTTGTGCAAAGAATATTTTGCCAAAGAGTATTTTACATAGTTTGTGGATATTTTAAATGGAATTTATCTATTACTGAAGGATTTTGTTGGTAATATTATGAAATGCTGATGATTCATATGGATTTATTTTATTACCTATAACTGCTGAAGTTGTTGTTCTAGAGTTCTCTAAGTAAAACATCATATCACCTGCAATGAATGCTAATTCCTTGGGCTTCCTCACTATTTATGCTTATTTCTTCAACATCTTTTTCTTATACTATACCTAGCATTTTAGTACAATATTGAATGGGAATGGCGATATTGGACATTCTTATATCACCTCTGATCTCATTGGAAAAACTTACCCTCATTACAGATAATGCTGACTTTTAGTTTTAGATAGATACTATGTATCATTTTAAGGAAAGCTCCACTTATTCCTATGCTTTTTTTTTTTTCCTGAGGCAATTGGGGTTAAGTGACTTGCCCAGGAAAACACACAGCTAGGAAGTGTTAAGTGTCTGAGACCAAATTTGAACTCAGGTCCTCCTGACTTCAGGGCTGGTGCTCTATCCACTGCGCCATCTAGCTGCCCCTATTCCTATGCTTTTTTAATGATTTTATAAAACAGGAATTGGGTATCATATTTTGTCAAAAAAATTGAATATATTGAAACATGTTTTATTACTTTTCTTATTAATGTAAAAAATAATGCTTGTAGTTCTAATATTAGACTACATTTGGACTGTATTCCGAGTCCAAATCCATCCTGATTACAGTATATGATCTATGAGATGTATTGCTACTACATGATTTGTACTAGTATTTTGCTAGTATCCTTCATTGTATAAATTCTTCCTTATGCAACCTATTTTGAGATAATTTTCCCCATTTTTCTTCTCTCTTCTTCTTCCTTCCCTCCCAATTACAATCTTCTTCCATTATTGTTTTGAGAATAGAATCAAGCATAATAGAATCCCACTCATGTCTACTGTCTAGTTAGATTCCCTCTAAGAACTCTGGTGATGATAAAACTCTGAGGTGCTACAAGCATCTCCCCATATAAAAATGTAAGGAGTTTAACTTTATTTATTCCCTTATGATTCCTCACTTCTGTTTTAGTTTTTATGCTTCTCCCCAGTCCTGTGTTTGAATGCCAAATCTGCTCAACTCTGTCCTTTTTATCAGGAATGTTTGAAAGTCCTCTTGTTCCATTAAATATTCATTTTTTATTTCTGAACAATTATACTTACTTTTGCTGGGTAAGTTATTCTTGGTTATAAATCTGCATCACTGTGGTACAGTGATAGAGCATCCAGCCTGAAATTAGGAAGATCTGAAATCAGATTCAGCCTTGGAAACTTATTAGCAAGTCACTTAACCTCTATTTGCTTCAGTGTTCTCACCTGTAAAATAGGGATAACAACACCCTAAATGCTATGGTTATTGGGAGGATAAAATGGGATAATATTTGTAAAAGACTTACATAGTGCCTGGCACCTAGCACCATACCAATATTGTTATTAATTATCTTTTGAAATATCATATTCCAAAATCTTCATTTAGTGTGGCTACTCTCTTGTATGATTCTGACTCTGAGTCAGAATTATTTGTGAATTATTTGAATTATTTTTTTCTCACCACTTGCAGCATTTTTTCCTTGACCTGAGTGCTTTGAAATTTTGTTAGAATTTTGTTAATAGTTTTTATTCTTTTTCAGGAGGGATTTTTTTATTTCAATTTTGCCCTCTTATTCCCTGATTTTTTAATGATTTCTTGAAATAAGATATTGAGGCTCCTTTTTTGATCATGGTTTTTAGGTAGTCCAGTGATTCCAAAATTATTTTGTCTCAATTTGTTTTCAAGGTCAATTGTTTTTCTTATATTTCTTTTTTTCTGTCTTTTCAGCCTTTTAACTTTGTACTATCATTTCTTGAGGTCTCGTGGAGTAACTTACTTCCATTTGACCACGTCTAATTTTTTTTTAATTAAAGCTTTTTATTTGCAAAACATATGTATTGGTAGTTTTTCAACATTGACCCTTACAAAGCTTTCCATTACAAATTTTTCTCCCCTAGTCCCCTCCCCTCCCCTAGATGGCAGGAAGTCTACTACATGTTAATTGTGTTAAAATACTTGACAAGTCGAATATATGTATACATATTTCCACACATCATTGTTGTGCAAGAAAATCATATCTACAAGAAAAAAAATCAGAGAAAGGAAACACAATGCAAGCAAACATCAATAGAGAGCATGAAAATGTTATGTTGTGGTCCATATTTCACATCCCTCTCTCTGGGTTACATGGCTTTCTTTACTGAACAACTGGAACTGGTTTGAAGCATTTCATTGTTGAAGAGAGCCATGTCCATCAGAATTTATCATCATATAGTATTGTCATTGCCGTGTATAATGATGTCCTGGTTCTGCTCATTTCACTCAGCATCAGTTCATGTAAGTCTCTCCAAGCCTCTCTGAAATCGTCCTGCTGGTTGTTTCTTACAGAACAATAATATTCCATAATATTCATATACCATAATTTATTCAGCCATTCTCCAATTGATGGGCATCCCTTCAGTTTCCAGTTTCTAGCCACTACAAAAAGGGCTGCCACAAACATTCTTGCACATGTGGGTCCCTTTCCTTCCTTTAAGATCTCTTTGGGATATAAGCCCAATAGAAACACTGCTGGGTCAAAGGGTATGCACAGTTTGATAACTTTTTGAGCATAGCTCCAAATTGCTCTCCAGAATGGTTGGATCCATTCAGAGTTCCACCAACAATGTATCAGTGTCCCAATTTTCCCACATCCCTTCCAACATTTACTATTATCTTTTTTTGTCATCTTAGCCAATCTGACAGGTATGTAGTGGTATTTGAATTGTTTCTTTCTAGCTGCTAGCAATATCTTTTCCTTGGTGCGATAGTCCTGAAATTTAGCCACGATATTCCTTGGGGGATTTAATTTTGGGGTCTCTTTCAAGAGGTGATTAGGTGAATTCTTTCGATGGTGATTTTGCCTTCTGATTCTAAAACATCAGGGCAGTTTTCTTTCAAGATTTCCTGGAAGATAATGTTCAGATTCTTTTTTTCATCATGGCTCTCAGGAAGTCCAATAATCCTTAGATTGTCTCTCCTAGACCTATTTTCCAAGTCAGTTGTTTTTCCTAGGAGATATTTCATATTTTCTTCTATTTTTTCATTTTTTTTTGTTTGACTGATTCTTAAAGTCTTATTGAGTCATTCACTTCTATTTGTTCAATTCTAATTTTTAATGTATTATTTTCTTCAGTTACCCTTTTTAGCTCCTTTTGTAACTGGCCAATTGAATTTTTTGGTTCATTGCAGACTTTTTCCATTTCACCAATTTTGATTTTCAGTAAATTGGTGTCTTTATCATATCTCTTTTGGAGGGCTTCTTGCACTGATCTCAATTCTTTTCCCCATTTTTCATCTGACTCTCTTTTGAGATTTTTTTATGCAGTCTTCCAGGAAAGCCTTGTGAAAGGGGGACCAGCTCATGTCTGCCTTTGTGGCTTCCTTTGTAGTTGTTTTAGGAACCTCAGGATCTGAGGTCTGCCCTTCTTTCTCTCCATAAAAGCTGTCTATGGTGAGAGATCTCTTTTGTTTCTTACTCATTTTTTTTAAAAGCTTGGGGTCTGTACAAAGCAGAGAAGCAGAGGCTGTGGTAGTTTGCCCTGGGGCAATTCTGCTAATTAACTTCCAGTGCTGGGCCGTGGGCTAGGTCTTCATGTTTGCAGTGGGTTACAAACTACCTTTTAGAAAAGGTAGATCTGCCAGAGCTCCTGCCTGCAATCAGGGCAGAGTGTCCCAAGAGCCTCAGATAGACTTCCCAGGTGTTTAAAATCTGCCATGCTGAGTTCCGCCTGACTTCCTGCCTTGTCTCCCAGGTGCCCGATCCTCCCCGACTGAAACAGACCTGCTATAAAGCTCTTCAAAGATACCTTCTGCAAGGAATGTTTCATAGTCCAAATATTTCTGGGTTCTTTCACTTAAAAATCAGTTCCGAGGCTTAATCTGCTATTGGTTTGAGAGAAGGTCAGAGGAGGACACAGAGAGTCATGTCTTCACTCTGCCATCTTGGAAGGCCACTTCTAATTTGAAAAGAATGTTTTTTTTCCAGCAAATTTTGTACTTTTTTCACCAAGCTGTCAATTTTTTTTACACAGCTTTTTTTTTGGAGGGAGGAGGAGGTGTGTATGTGTGTAGGTATGTGTATACACATGTGTAGATACATATATATACATATGTGTATATATATACATATACCATGTCTATTTGTTATATGCACACATGTGTATGTATATATATATATGCATGTGTGAGTCTAAGAATTATTGTTGTGTTTATATCCTATCATCCAATCTTCATTTCCCCTTTGAGACTGCTTCTGCATGATTTCAAGTCATTTTCTTCTGGATTTGTGTCTAGAACTTTCTTATCACTATGATGGCATTTTATGATCAGTTTCTTCTTCCTGTTCTTCCTCCTCTTCCTCCTTCTTTTTCCCTTCCTCCTCTTCTTCCTTCTCTTTTTTCTCCTCCTCCTTCTACTCTTTCTTTTTCTTTCTCTCTTTCTTTCCTCCTTCTTTTCCTTTTCCTTCTTTTTTTCTTATTCTCTAAGCCTATTCTTAACTTTGGACTTGATAATAGTGCTGGAGTACGTGTATTTCTGGGAATGGGGGATGTTCGGCCTGGGCATCTGCCTTTTTATATCTTTCTACTGCCTGGAAGTTTTAAGTGATCCCAAAAAGGTGTGGTCCAGGAAGAGCCCTAGTCATTGTCTTTCTTGTATGTGCTCTCCAAATTCCTGACTCAGGTCTTGCCTTGTGTGTTTTAGTAGACTGCTACTAGACTTGTTCAGTGTTTACCCACTGGGAGGTTCTGCAGGTTCAAAGCAACTGAATTTCTGACTATCCTTTGTCTTGTACTCATCTAGATCATTTCACTACAGTCTTATGTGCTGAGCTAAAGGTTAGAACTGAGTCTCTGTTCTGCTCCTAAGCTCAGAACTACCTGGCTACATTTCCAAAATGTATTCTTTGGTACAAGCTAGGACCTATGCTTAGATCCTTTTCCAGTTCCTTGTATCTGTGACCCAGAATTGAGAAATGGGCAACAGAACTGCTAAATGGCACTCATTCCTACACCTGAGGCTTGTTCAGGGTCCCCTGAAATTTCTTTCAGTCCAGGTGTTTTTGCTCTGTTAATTTGTTTTAACACCCTTTCCACTCCTGAGCAGTAAAATGTTGTCTGTTGTAGCCATTATCCAAGCTCTTTGTCAGTTCCTGTTCCCATTGTCCATAGACTTCTCTATCTCCCTAAGTAGCCCTAGGCTAGAAAAAATTACTCACTGTGACTTTATCATGTCTTTACTCATCAAAATTTGGTCTGGTCTATTTTCTAGGTCATTATAGAGGAGATTTGCTGACTAAATTAGGCAAAAATATTCTTATTACTCCCCACCATTTTTTGACTTTACCTCTAAAACCTGGATTGCTAAGACTTTTTTGACCATATTGCCTCCATGCTTGGTTCAATGCTTGAGTCATGTAGCAGCAATCTGAGGGAGAAGTTACAGGCACTGCACTGCTACCCCATTTGATAGATGAAGAATACAAGAGTTAGAGAGGATCATTAATTCCTTCAAATTTCACATATTTAATAAGGGATGTGACAGGACTTAGATCTCTTAGCTTCTAAGCTAGGGCTTTGTCCTACAAAGAGCAGTGAACATCTTCACTGTGAACTTGAGATTGACAATATTTTATTCCTTTCCATCCAGGGAACTATATCCACCATTAAATGAGGAAGAAATAGACTTGATCCTCAGTTGCTGCCTCAAATGTGTGTTTTCGATACCACCTACAAATGATTCATTGAAAGGAAAATCACCAGTAAAGACACCCTTGAAAGTGAGTTTTCATGGAGCTCATTCTTATCAGAGCAGCCTGCTTTACCCCATCTCACCCAATGTCCTAATTAGCTCTTACTGAAACTAAGAGCTATTGTTTTTCCTGTCTCAAGTTCTTTCTCCCCCTACTCTCTCCCTCCCTTTCTGTGTGTATCCCTATTTCTGTCTCTGTTTGACTGTCTCTCTCCCCTGTCTCTCTCTTTCTCTCTGTCTCTCTGACTCTGCCTGTGTCTGTGTGTGTCTGTAGGTCTATCTTATTTTTCTCCCTCTCTGTTTCTCTGTCTCTCTCTGTCCTTACTCTTCTCTGTCTCTGTTTAACTACCTGTCTGTCTCTCCCTCCCCTGTCTTTTTTCTCTCTGTCTCTCTGTGTGTGTCTGTGTCTTTATTTCTCTTCTCTTTGTGTCTCTGTCTCTTTTTGACTCTTTCTGACCCTATTTCTCTCTGTCTCTATTTAACTGTTTCTCTCCCCCTCCTATGTCTCTCCTTTGTCTGTCTGTCTCTCTGTCTCTGTCTATCTGTGTGTGTGTCTCTCTCTCTCTGACTCTGTCTCTGTGTATGTGTCTCTGTCTGTCTCTGTCTCTCTGTCTCTCTCTCTTCCATCTTTCATACAGCTGTCAAAACCACATGTGTCCAAAGCACAGGTTGAATCATGGCACTTCCTTGTTCAATTCTGGTTCAAATTCTGATATCACTCTATTCCTCTTAAGACCAACTCTTCCAACTCTTCTTATGTTCTCTTTTCATGTAGTATAAATAACTGACACTTATAAAGAATGTGAAAGTTTGCTCAATATCTACCTTATTTGAACCTGACTACAACTCTTTAATGTCAGCATTATCCCCATTTTACAGCTGAAAAAACAACTCTGACTTTCCAGAAGTCACATAGCTAGTGAGTGAGCAAAGTAGAGTTTGAACCCAGGTCTTCGTGACCTCAAATCCAGTATCCTACCTACACAACCAATCTTTTTCTGTATCATGCCTGCCTTTTTTTTTCAGGTTCTCTGAATTTTTCTTCATGGACCTAATATCATAATATTCCTCTCTTTGTTTCAGTCCCTGAGCCAGAAAACAATCGAAGCCTTGGATAATGTCATCATGACCATTCTGGAGAGTCAACCAACACCAGAAATTACATTCAGGATATTCAAAGTAAGATGAGTTTGTGGGAGAAAAATTCTTGGGAGATATGAGTAATGGAATGAGGAGCTATTCTTTATATTGCTGGCAAATGACTTGATATTCATCCAATCACCTCTTTCTCCCCAGTTTTGAATATATCACTATCTGAAACAGTTATATATTCCAGAATATTTCTGGTTCCTTATCTCTTGCTGAAATGTCTATCATCTATAAAAAAAAAAATTTTCTCTTGACTTTACCATCTTCTCAAGCTATTGCCTTATACTTATCTTTCTTTTCATCATCCAATTCCTAGGGTAAAAACAATAACAACAAAACTTTTTGTACTGCCTCTTCTTTCTCTCCATTCACTTAATTCTCAATCTCTTGCAATCTGGTTTCTAACTTTATTACACAATTTAGACTTTTCTCTCAGCAATATGGCACTACATCCAAAGGGCTATCAAACTGCGCATACTCTTTGATCCAGCAGTCTCTCTATTGATCCTATATACCAAAGAGATCATTAAAAAGGGGAAAGTACAAATATGTGCAAAAATGTTTGTAGCAGCCCTTTTTGTTGCCTAGGCAAGGAACTGGAAATTGAGTGGGTGCTCATCAGTGGAGAATGGCTGAATAAGTTATGGTATATGAATGTTATGGAATATTTTTGGTCTGTAAGAAACAATCAGTAGGATGATTTCAGAAAGGTGTAGACTGAGACTTTCATGAAATGATGCTAAGTGAAATGAGTAGAGCCGAATAAATTTATGTCCAAAGAAGATCTGGAACTCTTAATTGAACACCAGATTTTTCTTGATTTTGATTATATTAAGTTAAAAATTATATTAAGTTAAGTTAAAAAGTTTCTGTACAAACAAAACTAATGCAGACAAGATTAGGAGGGAAGCATCAAATTGGGAAATCATCTTTACATTTAAGGGTTCTGATAAAGGTCTCATCTCTAAGACATATAGAGAATTGTCTCATATTTATAAGAATTCAAGCCATTCTCCAATTGATAAGTGGTCAAAGGATATGAACAATTTTCAGATGATGAAATTAAAACTATTTATAATCATATGAAAAGGTGCTCCAAATCACTATTTATCAGAGAAATGCAAATTAAGACAACTCTGAGGTATCACTACACACCTGTCAGATTGGCTAAAATGACAGGAAAAGATAAAGATGAATGTTGGAGGGGATGCGGGAAGACTGGGACACTGATACATTGTTGGTGGAACTGTGAACGGATCCAACCATTCTGGAGAGCAATTTGGAGCTATGCTCAAAGAGTTGTCAAACTATGCATACCCTTTGACCCAGCAGTGTTTCTATTGGGCTTATATCCCAAAGAAATCATAAAAGGAGGAAAGGGACCCACATGTGCAAAAATGTTTGTGGCAGCCCTTTTTGTAGTGGCTAAAAACTGGAAACTGAGTGGATGCCCATCAATTGGAGAGTGGCTGAATAAATTATGGTATATGAATATTATGGAATATTATTGTTCTGTAAGAAACAACCAGCAGGATGATTTCAGAGAGGCCTGGAGAGACTTGCATGAACTGATGCTCAGTGAAGTGAGCAGAACCAGGAGATAATTATTCACGGCAACAATAGTTCTATATGAGGATCAGTTCTAAGGGACATGACTCTCTTCAACAATGAAATGCTTCAAACCAGTTCCAATTGTTCGGTGACGAGAGCCATATACACCCAGAGAGAGGGATATGAAATGTGGACCACAACATAACATTTTTATTTTCTCTATTGATGTTTGCTTGCATTGTATTTCCTTTATCGGATTGTTCTTTCTTGTAGATATGATTTCTCCTGAACAAAAAATGATGCAATAACTATACATATATTCGATTTCTTAAGTATTCTAACATAATTATCATGTAGTGGATATCCTGCCATCTAGGGGAGGGGTGGGGAGTAGGGGGGGAAATTTGTAACAGAAAGCTTTGTAAGGGTTAATGTTTAGGAATTACCCATACATATGTTTTGCAAATAAAAAGTATTAATAAATAAAATTTTTTTTAAAAAGAAATGAGTAGAACCAAGAGAATATCATATACAGCAAAAAACTTTTCTCTCCAAAATTATCACTATCTCTGTAAGTACCAAATCCAATAGCAGTCTTTCCAAGTTCTCATTCTTGATCTCTCTGCAGAATTTGAAACTCTCTGGGTTTTCATGACACTGCTCACTGCTCACTTCTTTTTCTTTTTCTCATTCTATCTCTTCCTGTCTCTTTTTCTTTCTCTCTGACTCTCAGTGGCTTTGTATTTGTGTGTGTCTCTGTATCTCTCTCTCTTCTCTCTCTTTCTCCCCCTCCTCTCTTTTTCTTCTCTCTCCTCCTTTCTTCTTTTTTCTTTCTCAGTTTGTGTGTGTGTGTGTGTGTGTGTATGTGTCTACCCTTTCTCCCTCATGCTCTCTCCCCCATTTTCCATTCTCCTACCTGCTTGGTCACTCCTCTTTCCTTGTCCATATCTCATCTCCTGTGAATTTATGCCAAATCTCTGTTCTAGACTTTAATCTCTACCTTTCCCTGCTCAAAGTCTCTCTTGATTACCTCTTCAGCTCCCATGGTTTCAATGATCACCTCTAAAAGGATTATTTTCAGATCTATATGCCCAGTTCTAGTAATTCTCCTAAGGTCCAATCCCACATAAACTACTTATTGAAAATTTCTCGATGGATATCCCATCAACACCTTAAGCCCAGCATGTCTAAAACAGAATTCATTATCTTTCTTATCCAGTCTAAACTTGTCCCTCTCCATAACTTTGTCACTTCTATCACGGGTGCCATCAACCATTCATCTATGGTCCCAACCCAGTCATTCTCAACTCTTCACTCTTCTTTACTTCATATCCAACCAGGTGCTGAGCCTTGTCATACAACACCCCTAGTCCAAACCTTTATTATTTGCCACCAGAACTATCTCGGTCTTATTTCTTCCCTACATCCTTCACAGAGTTACCAATGTGTTACTCCTAGAGTAGCATTCTAACCATGTCACTCTGAGGCTTAGTAAATTCAAGTTTCAAATAAAAGTTCCTATTAAGTATTTAAAGATCTTTGCAATTAGCCAACTCTTTCATACTTAGAACATATTACTATTCCACTTCATTCAATCAAACTAGCCCATATCCTATCTCCATGTCTTTGTATAGGCTATACTTCATATGGGGAATGCTTTCACTTCTCATCTCCATCTCTTAAAATCACTAGTTTCCTTCAAAGTTCATCCTAAGCTCAGCCTCTGATACAATTTTTTTCTGACCCTTCTAAGTGTTAATACCTTCCCCTTACTGAAATTGCTATACATTTATGGATAGGAATAAGGATTTTATCAATGATATTATTGCAATTTCATTAATGTACATTACCATTGGATGAGGAAACTGTCTACTAATATAGGCTCTGCAATTTACAATAATAGAGAACTACCTAGAACACAGAGACTAAGTGGCTTTTGCATAGTCACATAATTTGGATAGACTAGAGGCAAGGCTCTAAGTCCAAGAAATCCATTTTATTTCTTTTTTTGTGTGTTTACATTGTATATAACATTTCAAAACAATTTCATCTAGCTTATGAGCCAGCCTTGAAGTCAGAAAAACCTGAATTTAAGTTCCAATAACATTATCTACTGAATGGGTGTCCTTGTCCAAGTTACTTAACCTGTCCATGTTCCAGGCAATATTCTAAGACTATAACTTACAAAGTGTATGCTAGTCTGAATTGGTAGAGTGAGTTTCTTTCACCAAGAGCTCCCTATACCAATGGAAGCCCTCTTTTTTTCTGTATTATATTTACTTTTCTGGATATGTTGTTGTTCAGTTGTCATGTCCAACACTTCATGGCCCCATTTGGAGTTTTCTAGGCAAAGACACTGGAGAGGTTTACCATTTCCCTCTCCAGCTTATTTTACAGATGAGGAAGCTGAGGCAAACAGTGTTAAGTGACTTGCCTAGAGTCACATAGCTAGTGATTGCATAAGGCTGGACTTTAATTCAAGTCCTCCTATATGGCCTACATGGCCAACATTCTAGCCCCTGTGTCATTTAGCTGATATAATGTTGCATACATACATACATACATATATACACATATCTACATATATACTCATGTGTATATAGATATATATGGGTGCCTATGTTTCCAAATATCATATACTATGGTATAAGAAATGATGAATGATGAGCAGGCTGACTGCAGAAAAGTCTGATGCTGAGTAAAGTGAGCAGAACAGAGGCAACATTGTACACAGTAACAGCAAGGTAATATTTTTTAAACTGAAGATAACAAAAAAAGAAAAGAAAGTGAGAGGTCAAATGCTGGAGATTGATATGGAAAATTTTGTTTAGATGAAGATAGTGGAGACTGATGAGTAATTATAGAATTTAATCCCTGGTCCTGCACTGGGATACATCTTTTCCCTCTTCCCATCTCCTTTTTTTTTAAAATTAAAGCTTCAGGGATGGGGTGGGAGGTGGGTGACACAAATAAGATGATGTTCCTTCCTTAGAGGATTTTGAGATTTAACAACTTTTAAAATGCTAAAGTTTAGTAACCCCATCTCAAACACCTAGAACATTTCCTATTCCTTGTACATGTTCCCATAATTACAAGATTAAATCATCAGTTGGGGTTAGAAATTTGCATAGATATATTTGCTCTTGAGATTAATAATACTAAATATAGGATCAGAGATTTAATGGTAGATAGTACTTTAGAGGTCATTGAGTCTTACTCTTTTATTTGAGGAAAAGATGGCAAGTAATCTAATCTATGTTAAACATATTAAAATATGTTAAATCCAATACATGTATGTATATTTATACAATAATATTACAGCAAGATAATATGATCATCAACTATGCTAGAGTTGGCTATTCTCAGCAATGCAGTGATTCAAAACAATTCCAAGAGATCTGGGATTTTAATGTTCATCCAAACAGAAACTATGGAGACTGAATGTAGATTGAAGCATAGTATTTTCACCTTTATTTGTTTGTTTCTTTGCTTTTTCTTTCTAATGTTTTTCCCTTTTGGTCTTATTTTTCATTTACAACATGGCAAATATGGAAATATGTCTAAAAGGATTGCACACATTTAACCAATATCACTTTGCTTGCTGTTTTGGGGAAGGGGAAAGTAAGGGAAGGAGAGAGAATAATTTGGAACACAAAATCTTAAAAAAATGAATGTTGAAAACTATATGTGTATTTGAAAAAATAAAACACTGTTGAGGAAAAAAAAACATTATATACAATGTAAACACAAAATAAGAGGTACCATGGATTTCCTGGCCTTAGGAATGTGTTTGCATATATGTATATATACATATATGTATACACATTAGTATGTACACATACATACAAATATATAAATAAAGATAGATATAGATATATTTCATCTTTAATAGAATGCAAATTTTGGGGGAGCAGGGATCATTACATTTTTTGTCTTTGTATCCCCATTGTTTAGTATAATGCTTAGTACATAAACAGCCACTTAATAAATTTCTGTTTGTTAATATATTAATTGATCTCTTCTCACCCACAGCACCTTTCCAAGTGGTTGGGATCAGAGAAGCCAGTGCTGCGTATGGGAGCAATGAGATTAAGCCAGCTGCTCTTCTCTTTCTATTATACATCTGAGGTGAGGTACAGGTTTATCTATGGGAAGAGTCAGGAGTATGAGAATCAGTCAAGTTTTGAGCTGTATTGTGAGAACTGAAATTGGGAGAGATTCATTGTACAAGGGCACTTATGTGGAAAAACCAGTTCTACCATCCAGGGAGAGTATTTCACTGTCCACATCAGAAGGTTAAGAACTGTTTTCCAGGTTGCTGCTCTAAGAACATCTTGAACCCATAAAAAAGCCATTTTGTCAGCAGAGAATAGAGAATTGAAAAAATTCTGTTGTACTCTGTGCCAGACAAGGTTAGAAAAGTATGGACAGAAAGATGGGTTATGTAATGGAAAGGATTGGGAAAGTTTGAATATCTGGCTCTGCTATTTAATATCTCTGTGACTGTGGGCAAATCCAACCCCTCTGTGCCTTGATTTCCTCATCTGTAAAAAGGGTTCAGTTAGATGGTATCCAGGGTTTCTTCCACTTGATAATCTGTGATCTTATTATACTTTGTTACTTCTGTGACTTCACCTTAACACATGTAATCAATTTTAGTTAAGGGATCATAGATTTAGAGATGGATTTGGGCTTAACCCCTTCATTTTATAGATGAGAAAGGTGAATTCTGAAGGATGAAATGACTTAAGTAAGAGGAAGAACCAGGATTCAAACTAAATTTCTCTAGAACCAAACCCAGGGTCCTTTCTACCTATATTATCACAAAATATATCAACACATACTAATAGGAAGTAGCGTTTTCTGGCACTGAGAGTGCATGTGTAATGGAAGTAATCAAGGGAATCCTTGATTATATGTCAAATTTGGTAACCACTGAAAGAGGCCACACTAAGTGAAACCTCCTGTCCAGCAGAGAATATTTTTTACTGTACCCAAAATACCCTTCACAACTCTCTCCCCTTATGTTATTCCTTAGTCTACTTTGTCTATGCCAAAATCTAGTTCTGGTTGATAGATTTTTCTGAATTTTTTTTAAAACTATTTTTTTAAAAGAAAAGATCTTAAAAGACTAGGAACTACTTTTGACAATGTTTCCCTCTTTTTAAAAAGCTTTTTATTTTTGAAAACTGTTCTTTCTCACGTGGATGTTCAGTTACAGTCTCTTGGTTATGTCACCAAGAAAGCCTAGCAGCTGCTAAATAAATATTCCTTGAACAAAGAAGCTAACTACAGAAAAAAATATTAATGTTTTCCATTGTTCTATATGGAAGCTAGAGGATATGATTTTTTTTCTTTTAATAGTATTTAAGTTTTCCAAATACATGCAAAAATAGTTTTCAACATTCACCTTTACTAAACCTTGTGCTCCAAATTTTTCTCTCTCTTTCTCTTTTCCTCCCTCCCTAAGACAGCAAGCCATCTGATATAGGTTAAACATGGGCAATTATTCTGAACATATTTCCTTATTTGTTATACTGTGCAAAAAACTCAAAACAAAGGGGAAAAACACAAGGAAAAAAACAAGCAAACAATAAACATGAGAATACTATGCTTTGATGCCCATTCAGTCTCCATGGCTCTCTCACTGGATGTGAATAGCTCTTTGCATCATAAGTCTATTGGAATTGCCTTGAATTTCCTCATTGTTGAAAAGAGCCAAGTCTATCACAGTTGATCATCATATAATCTTCTTATCACTGTGTACAATCTTCTCACGGTTGTCTTCACTTCATTCAGCATCAGTTCACTTAAGTCTTTTCAGGCTTTTCTGAAATCATCCTCCTGATCATTTCTTACAGAACAATAATATTCCATGACATTCATGTACCATAATTTATTCAACCACTCTCCAATTGAGGGGCATCCATTCCATTTCCAGTTTCTAGCCATTACAAAAAGAGCTGCCACAAACATTTTTGCACATATGGGATCTTTGCATTCTTTTATGATGTCCTGGGGAGACAGACCCAGTAGTGAGACTGTTGGGTCAAAGGGTATGCACAGTTTTATAACCCTTTGGGCATAGTTCCAAATTGCTCTCCAGAATGGTTGGAGCTTTTCACAACTCCACCAACAATGCATTAGTCCCACTTTTCCCACAAGGGATATGATTATTTTTAAAAGTATCCATGGAACTACAGATAACTTTTTCAAAAGGTAGAACATGTCATTGGGTATTAGATACAGAGACAGCCTCGGTGTATTTTTTCTACATACTGTTTTCTGGTTACTTCATCAGTTCCCATGATTTTGTTTAAGACTACTAAGAGAATAATTCCCAGATGCCAAAATAGTTCTCCTAAGATGCCAAAATAGTTCTCCTAACCTCGCCTCTCACATCATCAGTTGTCCATTGGACATTTCCCACTGGTTATTCCATAGGCATTATAAATTAAACATGTCTAAAACAAAACTCATTCTCTTTTTGTCCCAAGTTAGCATACAACTTTCCCCTTTCTTTTTAGGGATCCAAGTTGGTTGGTGACTAAGGCAATAGAAAGAATGTAGATTTGGATTTAGAGGTTTGGGGTTCAAAATTTGGCTCTGTTACTTACAATTTATGATCTTGAGGAAATAACTTAATCCTCCTGACCCCAATTTCCTCTGTAAAGATAAGAAGATTAAACTAGAAAATCTCAAAGGACTGTGATCCTGTAGTAACAGCTCTAGAACTGGCACATCTGGTTCCAGAACATGCCTGCTACATTTTCATAGGGCTCTAGAATTAACCTGGAGTGACTGAAAGTGGCTTGGGCCTCCCACCAGTATAATTCCCTTGATCATTAGCAATTGATATTGTCAGCCAGTTAGTCTTAACTCTAAGCCTGGCATTCTATACGCTGTTCCACTTGACTGCCCCTAATACCTAATAATGGATGGCATTCATAAAGCATTTTAAGATTTATGTAGCATTTTATATGTATTGATTTATTTAATTATTACTATTTGTAATAGTATTTACCTCTATTAAGTAATTGCTGTGACATGCTGCAACTAGATGCAAACAAGCTACATATATAAAGTGGAGGAAACAGAGGAAAAGCATTAGATTTAAGAAGGAATGGGAAAATCTTTCTATAGAAAGATGCATTTGAATTGTGACTTGAAGGAAGTCAGGGAAACCAGGAGGAAAGAGTACTCAAGCAGGGAGACAGCAAATAAAGATGTCTGGAGTCGGGAGATAGAGGTCTGATTTTAGGAACAGCAAGGAGACCAATATCATTGGATCAGAGAATATATTTTTGTATATATTTTGTAGGGAAAAGGTGGGCATATGGGGTAAGGTGTGAGAAGACCAAGAAGATGAGAGAAGGCAAATTATGAAAAACTTTGAATGCCAAATCAAGGATTTTATATTTGTTACTGGAGATGACAAGGAGCACTAAAGTATTAAGTAGAAGGAGATGACATAGTCAGACCATGTTCTTAGCAGATGCTGTAGTGAATGGACTATAGAGGGGAGATACTTGAGGCAAAGAGACACACTAATAGTCCACATGGGAGTCAGGGAATACAAATGATCATTCTTTGCAATGCTACTTATTTTACTTTCTATGGGAAACATGTTTCCCATAAGAAGGTAATGATTTTTTTTTCTTTCTTAATTTACTTCTGCCACTCTATCATGATTGTTCCCAAAATAGAAGCAATTCTAAAGTTTAGTCAGATCAAGGTTGGGGAAATGCTAGGTATGCAGGAAAATTTTCTACTTGTTTGAATTTGATCATCCCTTCAAGTATTGTTAACACAGCACTCAGAACTTCTATCTCCTTGTCTAATTTAGGAAGTTCGAATTCTCCCATGTCTTGGATTTTTTGCTGGTGCTCTGGTTCCCCGATGCTTTGACCAACTGCCATCCATTCGCCACTGGGCTTCTAATACAATCACTTCTGTGCTTCAAGGAAATCAGAATAATATGCTTTCAGGTAAGAGCTTTTGAGGAACACTGACATCAAAACTTAGTCCTCACTAGCTAATAATAGGAGGAGCATAAGAAAGGGAAGGGGAAGAGGAGGGTGAAAGGGAAAGGAAGTTTTTTGTTTGTTTGTTTGTTTGCTGAGGCAATTGGGGTTAAGGTCACACAGCTAGGCAGTGGTAAGTGTCTAAGGTCACATTTGAACTCAGGTCTTCCTAACTTCAGGGCTAGCATTCTATCCACTGAACCATCTAGCTGCCCCTCCCCTTTCTTTGTTCTTTTTTTGAACTTTGTTCAATTCTTTGTGAACTGAAAACTTTTTTCTGGTAGATTCTCAGAACTATAGACAAAACTTGAGGCAGCTAGTGGTAGAGTGGATATAGAACTGGGCCTGGAATTAAAAAGATGTGAATTCAAATTCAGCCTCAGGCATTTCCTACTTGTGTGATTTATTTATCTTAGTTAACTTAACTTGTTTATCTCAGTTTTCCCATTTTTAAAATGAGACACTTTAATAGTACTTACCTCCCAAGGTTGTTATATTTACTGAAAGTTTAATAATACTTGCCCCCCCCAGATAATATTTATTTGTCAAAAGCATGTAGCATAGAACCTGGTAATATTATTCCCATCCTTTCCCACCACAAAATTATAGCTAAGTAACACAAGGATTCAAAAATTGCCTCATTTCTTGAGCTCTCTTGATTTGTCTTACATTAAGTATTTGATCATACCACCTTCCTTCAAATACCACCAAACGTTTTTAATGGCTCCCCATAACTGAGACCTGTTTGAAGATCTTAGCTTAAAAAGGACAAGGTTTCCCACAGCATACAGAGCCATTTCTAGTTGTCCTGATCTTCATCTGGCCTTTGGATATAGATAGCTCTGGAGGGGAAAGCAAGGCAGGTGACCTTGCCCAGCCCTCCCTTACTCAAAACCATTTCACTTGCACACCATGATATCATCTCCCTGATGTTATGGTCTTTTCCAGAATAAAGGATAAGCCACAACAAAAACAGCCTTCCACAGAGGTGTTAAATATATGACCCACAACACTCCTGAATGCTTCAGAACTGGATTGAAATGAAATTTAAAATAAATAAAAATTCAATAAAATATAGGTACTAGTTTGTTAAAGATGTGTATTGGTCAAGGAAATTATTCTCATTAGAAGTTCTCTATATCAAGGAAATCTTAGGTCCAACACAAATATGTGTATATGCATATGTACATGTGTGGATAGAAAAACACAAATGTATACTGGAGAAATATATGTTTATATGAATGTGTGTACCTACACACATGCACAGAATCAAAAGTCTTATCACTAAAACCTTAAAGGTACACTAAGACTTTGGGGACATTTTAGGTGTGTTATGTATGTGTGTATATGCATATATATATACATATATGTGTGTGTACATGTATGTATACACATGTGCATATGTGTATATGTACATGTGTGCATATATGTGTGGATAGGTGTGTATATAAGTATCTGCATTATATGTGTGCGTGTATATTCAGTATGTATACTAGTCCCCAGGGCATCTATATAGCACAGTAGATAGAGTTCTAGGCCTAGAGAATTCAAATCCAGCCTCAGACACTAAGTAGCTATGTGATCCTAAATCAAGTCACTTAACCCTGTTTGACTCAATTTCCTCATCTGTCAAATGAGCTAGAGAAAAAAATGGCAACTACTTCAATATCTTTGCTAAGAAAACCCAAATGGGATCATGTAGAATTGGATGTGACTGAAATGACTCAGCAACATACTAGTCCCTGAACTCCTCATCTCCTGTCAACTAGTCCAATCCTAAATTGTGACTTTGTATGTGTATGAAAGGAGCAGATGGAGTAAAGCAAGTGGGCCATTGGTCTATTAACCTGACTGATTTCTTCTTCAGGAGTCACAGAAAAGGAAGGCTACAACCCCTTGACCGATGATGTAGAAGCCGAGGCTTCTAACCTTATGCCCATTGACATTGCTAAGGTAAGGACCAAAGGGTTCATGACCAAAAAAAAAGAGCAGGTTCAACATATACATCAATAAATTGGCTTCTAAATATATATATATATGCACAGAGAGAGGGTAATAACTGCTCACATTCATCTGTGTAGTATCTTTTAGGGATATTTAGGGAATTTACAGAAAGGAAACTCCTGTTCCACAATGCAGATCAATAATTATTCTACAGTTTCCAGTCTTAGAGAGTTACTGGGGATTAGGAGATTTGGTGAGTTGCCTAGATTACTGTAACCAGTCTGTGTTAAAATCAGAACTTGCATGAAAGTTTCAGGATCTACATATAGAACTGGAACCAACCAATCCTCATTTATTGTATGCATGATGAAACTGAAACCTATGGAGTCACCATGACTTCCAAAGACAGTGAGTGGGAAAACTGTCATTTCAATCCAGTCTAAGTGTAAATACAGATTATTTGCCATTGTGCCTTGATTCCTTACTCTGATACTGGTCCTCTTGTGACTTGCTATGCTGCATCTCAATAAATATACTTATAGCTAGCTAACTATGGATGGATAGATAGATATAGACAGATAGATTAGGGACAAGTAGGTGATATGGTAGAGAATGCCAGAGCTAGAATCAGGAAGACATCTTCCAAAGTTCAAATCTGATTTTAAGCATTACTAGTTATATAACACTGTATAAATCACTTAATCTTTTGTCTTAATTTCTTTATTTGCAAAATGAACTTGAGTAGGATATGACAAATCATATTTTTGCCAAGAAAACCTCAAATGGGGTCACAAAGAGTAGGAAACAACTCAAGAACAACTATACATATATATGTGTGTGTTTATGTGTACATGTATAAAATAATCTGTTACATATGTAAGAGAGAGAGAAAGAAACAGACAGAGACAGAAAGAGAGACAGAGAGAGAAACAGAGACACAGAGACACAGAGATAGAGAGAAACAGAGAGACAGAGAGAGATAGAGACAGAAAGACAGAGAGAGACAGACAGACAAACAGAGGGGAGAACCTAAAATTTGGAATCAGTTCAAATCCAGGTGCTGCTAACATATGGTCTAAAACAAGCATGTCACTTTAGCAATCCTTTTATCTATCAAACAAAGCAGTTGGACTCACTAGAGGAACTCTAAGATTCCTTTGTGTTCTAAATCCAGAATCCTACTTTAAGACAAGAAACCTGGAGTCCAAAGACCCAGACCATGAGACCGGAGCCCAGACTCTAGATTCATTCAGCCGACTCTAATCAGAGCCAGTCATCCACTGCTCATTCCACTATGGAGTCAACCATTTCTGTGTAATTTCAAGTTTTCTTAGGGAGGGAGCTGGCTAAAGCTAGTGGGTCAGGCTCAGGGCTATTTGGAGCACTGTAACAGGGAGACCAGAATGGAATGAATGTAGGCCATAGTCGCAGCCAGTCCTGGTTAGGAGCTCCTGTGTGACTTCTCAGTCACATGGAGTTTTTATGGAGGGGTTCAGTTTTTCTTTAAAGCCAATAATCACTGGCAGCAAAAATTGTTATCCAAGTCCTTATCTTACCATGGGGTAGAGTGGTCAGGAAAACCATGGCCCTTTATTGTTCCTCACAGCTGCCTTTGGTCCGTATTTCCCCCCATTTGCCTCTGGCAGCTTCCTCGACATAATTATGTACTCAGGAAGTCTGCTTTAATGACAGAGAAACATGACCTTATCCTTTTTGAGACCATAAATTAACCTGTAAGTCAATATATATTTATTAAGCACCTACTATGTGGCAGGCACTGTACTAAGCACTGGGGATACAAAAAGAAGCAAAAGAAGTTCCTACTCTTAAGTTCAAAAAATCTAATAGGGAAGGGAATGAGTAAACAAGTACAAACAAGTTAAATGCAGGTTATTTTGTTGTTGAGTCATTTTAGTTATATCCAGACTCTTGATGACCCCATTTGGGGTTTTCCTGGAACAGAAACTATAGTAGTTTGACATTTCCTTCTTCAGTCCTTTTTACAGATGAGGAAACTGAGGCAAATAGGAGTAAATGAGTTGCCCAGGGTCATACAGCTCTGAGATTGTATTTGAACTATAGTCCTCCTGATAACCAGAGCCAGTACTCTATCCCCTGTGCAGGTTAAATAAGACATAATCAAAGAGGGAGGCATCAGAATTAAGAGAGATTAGGAAAGGCTTAGGGATTCACCTTCCCCCTTTTGCTATTTTTTGGGGTGGGGTTAAATTTGTGATTTTATGGATTCAGGGAACCTTCAGTTTAGAGATCTCCTTCTCTGATACAAATCAGCAAGTTGTTTGCCTTAACTTTTTTGTTTGTTTGTTTGTATAGTCTTAGAAAGAAGCTTGGGTTCCTGGAAGTTTAAATGTTTATGCAGCTAGATTCTATTTTTTAATGCAATTTATTTCTTATCTATCATACTAAGATCTATTAGGGATAATAAACTTTTCCTTTAGGATAGTGTCATGCCTCCTTACACACCTTGAAATGTTTATGTTGGTGAGTTGTTTAATCACACCCAACTCTTCATGATCTCCATTCGGGGTTTACTTGACAAAGATACTGGAGTGGTTTGCTATTTCCTTCTCCAGCTCATTTTACAGACAAGGAAATTGAGACAAATGACTCACACAGCTCAATAAGTATTTGAGGCTGGATTTGAACTCATGAAGATGAATCTGATTCTAAACTCAGTACTCTATCTACTGAACCACTTGGCTGCCTTTGCAATATAGAATAAATGAAGGACAGTTATTTATTACTCTGCAGTAAGAGTAGTCCTATATGGCCTCATCTGTACAAAATTATTGATTAGACAAGTGTAAAGAGAGCCTCTAAAAGACCACATTATTGTTGTTTAATCTGCCAGAGATCTTTATTATCAGCATTTCTAAAAGAAAAATATATGAATTTCTATAGCCAGCTATGGGCTATGGTTTTAATAGGCAATGGTACTGTTAAAACAATACTAGCTCTAAATTCATAGGTAGTAAATTCTGATCCTAACTGATTTTGTACAAATCAGCTAACCTCCTCATCTCATTTTATTAAAATGTGAGACTAGACAACTTCTGAGGTCCTTTTCATCTCAGATAAATCACTGAATAAGGGAAAAGTTTTATTTGGCCAGCCTTACTGCACTACTCTGCTGGAGGAAAAGTCCAGGTTTCTTCAAAAATAAAACTAGGCCCAGCTGTGGCTGCCATTTTAACCAGAGTTATAGCAATTCCAAGAGATGTTTGCTTTTCTTAGGATTTTGGCCTACTCTTTTCTTCTCTTTCTTCAGCTCATTTTTGACTATCTGCCGCTCCGGGAGCTGCTTACCTTTCTGTATACTGCTTCTGACTGGATAGTGGACAAAGTCACTTGCCCTCAGTCTATTGTGTCTGTATTGAGGATGGTGGTGGAATTCAATGGGGCCAGAGTCAAAGATGAGGTAAAGTTGTGTGTTTTAGGGCAGCACATGAGGTTTGCCACATTTGCAGCCCTCCACCATGAATGAAGATTGTGGGAGTGTCCATGGCAAATGATATGGAGTAGCAGAGCTGTAACGAGGGTGTGGTGAGCAGGGGTTTGTCCAAGAGCCCCAAATCCAGAAGGTACTAAATTTTGGAGGTGCTGATAGTGCTTGGCAGTCCTTCAGCAATTTAGAAACAAAAGTGCTTAATGCCCTATTTAATAATAATTTTTTTTCTTTTTTTTTATTTTATTTGCATAACATATGTGTGGGTAATTCTTCAACAATAACCCCTACATAGCTTTCTGTTACAAATTTTTCCCCCAACTCCCCACCCCTCCCCTAGATGGCAGGATATCCACTACATGTTAATTATGTTAAAATATTGGCAAATCGAATATATGTATACATATTTCCAAACTTGTCATTGTTGTGCAAGAAAAATCTTGTCTACACAAACGATATATCAGATAAAGGAAACACAATGTAAGCAAACATCAATCAAGGAGTATGAGAATGTTATGTTGTGGTCCACATTTCACATCCCTCTCTCTGGGTGTATATGGCTTTCTTCAGTGAACAATTGGAGGTGGTTTGAATAATAATTTTTAAAAAAAGAAGCTACCAAATGGTAGGCAGCAAGAACTCCTCCTCTGTCCTACCTCTATCTCATACTTCCACACCCCTCTCCAGGCTTCTCCAACAGAATGTCCTGAAATCTCTGTCCTTTTCCCAGAGGGAAGTATCCATTCCCTCTCTAAAATGAGGATGCCTTAGTCTAGGCACAAAAATTCCAATTTATGGCCCAGATGGACCCCAGGAAAAAAAAAAGTCAATCATTGGAATTTTAATTCCAAATCATTCCAATCAATTATAAAATAGAAATTGATAATGAAGTTGTTTATAAATACAGGAGGCAGGTATTCAGTATTTACTGATGGAGGCAAGACAACATGATCAATCACCTATCATACCAAGTGATACCTATATGAAACCTCTCCTGATCCTCTCCTTCTAGTCCTCCACCCTCCCTTATTTTCTATATTTTATGTATAGTTATCAATGTCCTTATTCTCTCTCCCAATAGAATGTACATTCCTTGAGGGCAGAGATTGTTTTAACTTTGTCTTTGTATCCCCAACATCTAGAACAGTGCTTGACACTTAGCAAAACCTTAATTAACGTCTGTTGATTGATTATAATTGAAAGTGAAGCCACTCTGTATTCCCCTGGTGTGTTCATAGATCCCAGATCTCCTTACCATCCTGGTGGAAATGTTGCATTCCTTAAAAGATGAATTAGTACGAAAGGAACTTACAGCTACAATCCAGCATCTGACCAAGCTGGCTCCAAAAATTGTGGTACCCTGCCTCCTGAAAAATCCACTTGCATATGATGAGTAAGCACAACCTCCCCTGCATCTCCCTCTGTTGCTCTTACTAACATCTCCCAGAGCCAAATAACTCCTTATATCTTGACTTTTTTTTTTAATCTAAGCAATCAGGAAGCATATGTTCAGTTAGTCCTTTCAGTCAATTCTCAAAGACAATCTCAATACCTTTTTAGAAAAAAAAATATTTATTTAAAACAAATACAAAATAGAAAAAGAACAAAAAACAAAAAGGAGGAAAAATTGCACAGCAGAACATGAGAAGATTCAAAATATGAAATAATAAATTTCCATTGAAAGCAAGCCTATATTGCAAGAGTCAATGCTAAAAAATTATCCATGCATATCTTTTGAAAATTAAAAAGCTTTAATAGAAAAAAATAAAATGAAAAAGAAAGAAAGACTATATATAATTAATATTGCACATTATGTTTGGAGCTGTCCATCTTTTCTTCCTCATAGGTTTTCTTTTGTTCTCTGCTGTGCACTTTTTAGTTGATTCTTTTTTTTTTCCAAAACCTTTCTTTTTCCCCACCTTCTCTAAGAAGGCTACAATTAAACACAAATATATTTATATATACACATACATATATAGATATCTATAATTATGCACATAGTACATTCATATACATCTATGTGAGGCTATACTATACTTGTTTGTATTGTTTTTCTAAAGATGGATAGCATCATCCTTCATAAATTCCAAGTCTTTCCATATTTTTCTAAATCTGACAACTCATCATTTCCTACACTACTATAATATCCCAACCTTCTACTATCTAAGTATTTTAAATAATCTAAAACAATACTGGTTAATATGGTTGACATACAATATAGTTTACTTATTTTTGTATTTTGATTAAATCTATTTTACCTTTAACTTTGTCTAAAACAATGGTTACTAACCCTCCTTTTTTCCTAAGAAATTTTTATTTTTTTACTTTGAGAGTATTTTTTTCGAAATACCTGCAAAGATAGTTTTCAGCATTTACTTTTGCAAAACCTTGTGTTCCAAATTTTTCTCCCCCTCTTCCCTTCTTTTCCCTCCCTAAAACAGTAGGCAGTCTGATATAGGTTAAACATGTGCAATTCTTCTAAACATGTTTCCATATTTGTCATGCTGTGCAAAAAAGAATCAGAATTGGAATATTGCAGCAGTGTAGGAAATGATGAGCTATCAGATTTAGAAAAATATGTAAAGAATTGGACTTAATGAAGAGTGATGTTATCCAAGCCTTCAGAAAAATAGGAAAAAACAAGTATAGTATGATCTTACATTGCTGGTTGACTTTCTTTTCATATTCTTTTTGTTTTTCTTGGATTGTTCTCATTTATTTAATTAGTTTTTTTCTTCAATCTCTCTCATTTGATTTTTAAAATCTTTTTTGATTCTTCTATGAATTTTTTAAGACAGATGACCATTTAATGTTGGAGTAGGAGAGGCTTTTTTGCTTCATTTTTGTCTTCCAAAGATACGCCCTGGTCTTCTTATTCCCATGGTTGAGGTCTTTCTAGGGTTAAGTTCCTTCTCTTTTGCCTGTTCTTTTTATGTCACCTCTAGTCCTGGGTATGGGGAATGGTGCCTCTGGCTTTGGAACCTGTAACCAAGAACTGGCCATACTCTAATGCCTAGGCCAGCAGCATCCCCATCCCTGCTTCTGCACTCATTCTTCTCACTCAGGCCCAAGTCTCAGGAGCACAGGTGAGTCTTGCATCCCTTATCAGCAGAGGTTCCCTCAATCTTCTCTGACTCGGAAATCTGACTTCCTGCAGTGTCTGGGAGGAGAAAATTCCTGTGACAGGAGGAGACTATGTACCTCTCAATCCGGCTAGCCCCAGGACTCCCGACTTGTTGTGAGAGTGGAGCTAGCCTGGAGGTGTTTCAAATTCAAAGAGGCCAAACTTCCACCCTGTATCTTTCTTTGGATATTTTCTAAGGAAAGAACCACTGTTCTTCACCATCTTTTGTTGGGTTTTACTACTTTATGTTAGCTCCGAGGCTCTATCTCATTTGTTTGTAGGGAAAATCTGAAGAGCTTGGAATTTTTCCAGCATCCTCTCTCAATAGCTTTTAAGGGAAAAGTAGCTTAGCCTTTCTGGGATGGGGCCTCAGAATATTCCTTCTACCACAACTTTTATGAATTGTTCTTTTTCTACACAAATGACTCCCAGATCTATATATCTAGCCCTAGATTGTGTCTTGTGTTCCAGTCCCAACTGCCTATGCCCTAGAGATATCTCAAACTTCATATATCCAAAACAGAGTTCATTATCTTTTCTCCTCTTCCTGTCTCTTCCTGTCAAGGATACCTCAACCCTTTTAGACATTCAGGTTTTCATCCTCGTCCTTAGTTCCTCACTCTCTTTAATCTCATATATCCAATTAGTTACAAAAGCTACATTATTCTACCTCCATAAAACTTTTTTTTTCTTTCATCTTCACAATACTAACATGGCCATCCCCTTAGTTCAAGACCTCATCACCTCCTACCTGACTACTGCAATAGACAAGAGTCTAATGCAATTAGAAAATTGATCTCCCTTCCTCAAAGGTCTTCCCTCTCCAATATATTCTCCACTCAATTGCCAACATGATTTTCCTAAAGGGTAGATCTGACAATATTATTCTCTTACTCAAAAAAAAGCAGCAAAGGTTTGTTCTCTATTGCCCCTGTGATCAAATGCAGACTCCCCTTTTTGGTATTTATAACACTTCACATCCTAATTCTGGCCTACTTATTCCAATCTTGTCATTCTCTATTCTCCTTCACATACCTTTCCATCCAACCAAGTTGGTCTTCATGCTATTTCCCACACAGGAAATTTTATTTCTTATTTGCATGGTTTGGCTAAATTGTCCATGACTAGAATACATTTCCTTCTCACTCTGTCTTTTAGAATCTGTTATTTCAGCTTATGGGATTGCCTGCAATATGGATTCTTTTTAGTGTTCATACTTTCCTACCTCTCCTTTATTTCATAAATTTTGTATCTACTTATATGGGCAGCTAGATGGCATAGTAGAGAGAGTGCTGAGCCTGAAATCAGGAAGACATTTTCCTGAGTTCAAATATAGACTTACTAAGTTTGTGACCCTGGACAAGTCAATTTGTTTGCCTCAGTTTCCTCATCTGTAAAATGAGCTGGAGAATAAAAAGACAAATCACTCCGCTATCTCTGCCAAGAAAACCCCAGATGGTGTCATGGAAAGTCAGACATGACTCAAATGACTCAACAACATTTACTCCTGTATGTACCATAAGCTTCTTGATAGCAGATTTCATTCTGCCTTTATATTCTCAATATCTTGGCTCATAATAGTCACCTAATAAATCCTTATTTTTTTAATTCAGATCCCTAATAGAAGTAACCTTTCTGGATAACTGATGGAGTTCTGCCCAAATAACTCAGTTATTTGTATTAATCCCAATTTCTTCTTTGTACTTGTCAAGTGGAGATTGACATTAGGTTTTGGATCCTTGTCTTTCCCCCTGTAGGGATATCAGAGAGCTATGGAGGTTATTTGGTAATGACGCTTGCCTTGCCATCTTGGTGCTACCTGTTCTCCTCCATTGCAACATGGGCCAGAAAAAAGAGACGAAGTTTCGGCTTAAATCTCAGGACCCAGTCCTTCTCTTTGCCAAAGTGAGTCTAAGAGCCAATTCTTATTCTTTGGGCAGCTGATTACTACAGCCTCATCTCTCTGACCTTGGATGAAAGTGAACCCAGTTGTTTTCTCTCATTTCTCTTCAGGAAACACAAGCCTTATGGGAAGTCACTGCTGCACTAGAGTTTAAGGAAACTCTAGAGGGCTTAGAGGATAAACTTTTCATCACCTATTTCCTCTCCCTTCCACAGCTGAGCAGAATGCAAGCTTCTGAATCTGAAGCCCAGAGCCCCAATGAGCTTGCCTCATATAGGTAAGAAGGAGACAGAAGGATAAAGGGGAAAAAGACCACTGGGACTTCTACTGAAAAGAGCCATCTAGGGTCGGGGGTGGGGGGTGATGATAGATAGCTCTGGCAGCAATCCCTCTGAGGGACATTGCTTGATCACTTGAAAAGCGGTATAACAGTAACAAGAAGATTATGTGATGACTTGGCTCTTTTCAACAATGAGGTAATTCGAGGCAATTCTTAAAGACTTGTGATGGAAAGAGCTATCCACAATCTGAGAGAGAACTATGGAAACTGAATGTGGACCAAAGCATATTTTCACCTTTTTTATTGTTATTTGTTTGCTTGGCTTTTTTTCCCCTTTCTTGTGTTTTTTTTTCCCCTTTTGATCCATTTTTTTTTGCAAAGCATGACAAATATTAAATTTTGAAGAATCTGAAATATGAAATAATTTGAAAAATATGAAAAATGTTTAAAATATTAAAATTAGAAGAATTTCACAACTCTAAATCCATGTTCTAAGATAGGGGTTCTTAACCTTGGTTCCATAGACCTATAAAGTTGCCCAGGAATTTGGATGGGAAAAATAAATACATCTTTATTTTCTCTAGCATCTAACTGAAATTTAGCACTTCCTTCCATTTTGAATGTAGACAACAAGGCCCATAAATTTCACCAAACTGCTATGTGACAAAAAAATTTAAGAACTTCTGATCTAAGAGGTCTTGGATTTAGGCAGTAGTTTTTAAAAAGTTTTATGGGAAATTGTATTGTTATTTTAGATAAAATAAAATTATATATGTGTTTGTTTAACAAATTTTACTTAACCAGCATATATAGTATAGTCACATAATATTCAAAAAATAAACAAAACTTTTCCTGTTATACATGTATATTAACCTCAAAATATATCAGAATTTGATCCCCCAAACTTGCTTTGTTAGATCTAACTTAAATTTAGCATTTACCTCCATTTTGAATGAATTCAGCAGTCTGTAAGGGTCCATATATCTCATCAGATTGCCAAAAGGGTCTGTGTCACCAAAAAACGTTTAATAATCTCTTATCTAAGAGGGCTTGAATTTAGACAGTAGTTCTCAAAAAGTGTTTTGGGAAATTGTGGATATTGTGTTATTGCAAATAAATTAAAATTATTTATAATTTTGTTCAATATAAAATTTGTTTACATAATATATACAGTATAGATACCCTTTTTTTCCTTTTCTGTAAAATGAGGGAATATCTTTTATTTTTTAAAGTTTTTGAATCTATGAGCTTTGGGCTCCAAATGATGCTACCTCATCCTGGCCACAACTTTAGTAAGTTACTTAAAACTTTCTGGAATCTCAATTTTTTCCTCTAGGAAATAAATTCTTGGATAATGTGGTAAAACTAGATGATTCCTAAATCCCCTTCTATTTTTTATTTGATACTTTGAGAGATTAGGGGCTGGAGCAGAGTGGCTATAAGTCCCCTTTCAGCTCTCTTCCCCAAACATCTGTTTAGTGTGAGTTACTACTCCATTCTTCACTCTTCATTCTCCCACACACAAATATTTTTTATTACAGCTCTGCAGATAAAGTAAATGATTTTCCCAGTCACATACAGTTATAGCATAAAATCATAAATATGGTATTAGAGGGCTAAAAAATCTGGATTCTTGTATTTCCTACCAACTACAAAGAGAAAGAAACTCTTTCACCTTTCTGTAAAATTCTAATGTAGATGCTAAGCGCTAAGCTGGCTCATTAAGTATCTTCTGAAACATTAGTGAAGAGGTTGCCCAAGACAAGGAGTGAAGGTGAAAGTGGTGATTTGCAAACATGGATTCTTGGGTCAATCGAGATCATTATAAGCCAAGAACTACATGTGCTTTTCTATTGGCACATGTGCTCCCTTCTGAATTCTTTGTATAGACATGGTGGAGCCAACCTTTATTTCTCCTTCACTGTCTAGCTCCATGGAGGCTGGATTTAAGAACTTTTTGGAACTTCAGGGATTCCACAGTGCTGTGGTTCAGATGGAAAATACAGAAGTTTGGAAATTCCTTCGGAATGCCCAGTTGGTACACATTGGAGTGATTCATTTGTGCAGGTGAAAATCAATCATTTCCTATTTATTAAACACATAACGTACAGCTAGGCAGTATTATTTAAGAAAAGTGTACTATCTAGTTCTTCATATGAAAAAGTCTGTAAACTTGTCTTGGGAAAAAATGGAGGGAAAAGTCTATATAATGGGTGAGTTAACAGTATGACAAACTTGCTAAAAACAAAACAAAACCCAAACCTTTGAGGGTATAGGATGGATCCAGAACTGTGACATAATGGACATGGGAGAATTTCCATGTTGAAATTTTTTCTATTGAAGCAGATTAATTAGAAGGCTGAACTTTATAATAGTTTAAATATTTATATATTAAGTATACTGTTTTAAATACTTAATATTTATTTAAGTATTTAAATATACTCTATTTTTATAACACCTCCATTTCCAATTATAATCGTCTCTCTACCCTGACACTTCCTCAAGGAGCTATTCCTTATAACCAAGATTTAAATAAACCAAAGAGCAGGAGAGGGAGAGCATTTCAGTAAAAAGAAAAAAATCAACTTAGTCTGACATGTTTCAGATCCATAGTCCCCCACCTTTTCAAAGAAGGGAAGGAGCTATATCTTCCCCTTTTTTCCACTTTGGGGCCAAAATTATTAATTATAATTATTCTATGTACTACTAATAATTCCTAAGAGTCATTCTTGGTACTGAAAGATTAAGTAACTTGATCATGGTCACACAATTGGTATGGACTTTTGACTCAAGTCTTCACTTGCTCCAGTCACTAGCTATGCTATGTTGTGCTTAAGTCTGAACTCAATCCTAAATTTTATCAATAAATATACAGCATCCTTTTCTTAGGGCAAAGAATCATAGAGGATGCCATCAACTGGGGAATAGCTAAACAAATTATGGTATGGAATTATGATGGAATATTATTGTTCTATAAGAAATGATGAGCATGATGCTCTCAGAAATACCTGGAAAGCCATTCATGTACTCAGGCAAAGTGAAATGTATTGTGTACAAAGTTATAACAATGTTGCGGGGTGATCAGCTGTGTATAACTTTGCTTTTCTAAGAAATACAATGATCCAAGTCTACTCTGACAGATTTATGATGAAAAATTCTATCCATAATTAGAAAAAGAACTTACTATGTATGCACACTGATTAAAGCATACTTTTTTACTTTATTTTTCTGGAATTTTTTGGAGGGGAGAATCTATGTTTTCATTTGCAACATGACTTTCATGGACATGTTTTGCATAACTTCACATGTACCTCAACAGTGAGGGGGAAAGGAAGGAAGGGAGAGAATCTAGTACTCAAAGTTTTAAAAATAAATGTAAAAAATTGTTTTACATGTAACTGAGAAAAATAAAATATTACAAGATTCTAAGTAAATAGCATGCAGGATGAGAGCTATTTTAGTGATGCTGTTTTCTCCCTGGTCAAACCACATCTAGAGTATTTTGTTCATTAATTGATGCCACATTCAGGGAAGGATTTTGACAAGATAGAATGCATCCAAATAAAAGTGATCAGGGTGGGTACAGAAACTGGTGATCATGAGCAAGAACCAAGGATATTTAGCCTTTGGGGGAAGACTTTCTGGGAAAACTTAAGTAGCTACTCTCAAATACTGAAGATTTATTTTGTGGTAAAGAACTTCAATTAGTTTCTGCTTGGACCCCTAAAGGAGCAATAGTGGAAGCAATAATATAATATAGTAATAATAATAATGATAATAATATAAGCTCAATGTAAGAGAAAACTTCCCAATAATTAAGGAAGCTTCAAGGTGGAACAGACCATCTGAGGAAGTAGTGGTCTTTAAGCAGGATCTGGAGAACCATTTATTTATAAGAAAGGTTGTAGAGGTGATTGCCATTCAGATATAGATGACTGAAGGATATGCTGGGATTCTGTTATCCTGTGACTTACTCATTTGTTAGAATCAGGGGAATTATTAAACCCTAAAAGTAAGGGGAATGAAGTAGGGATAACAGAGGGATACCATCTGTGTACACAGGCTAAGTTTTGAAAAACATCATGGAGGATATGGATCCTGAACAGGGACTTGGAGAATAGTTTGGGCGTTTCTGAAGATTTAGTTCTGATTGAGTGGCCAGGGGTCACAGGCTTGGGCTGAGTAAGGACTTTTGGCTATCCCTTATCTTTCCAGTACTGGTTTCTGCTTCTGCCAAGAGGCAAGTTCTTTAAGCAGATGTTAAAGACTAGATGGAGACTGTGCTTCATGATCCTGTTTTTGGCAGGGAAGCTGGCTGTTGTTCCATAGTTATACTGTATAAAACATGTCATCAATGGCTTCTAGATGGCCCAAATTGTGTGACAAATGTCTACATGTACATTATTTGTGAAAGCATGATGTTTTCATAATAGGAGGCTCAGTCGAACTCAAGAACTTGATTCCTTTCATTTCATTTGGTTCAAGTAGCCTAAGATCTTTGTCACCACCATCCCACATCAGCTCACAACCAATTTCCCCTTCCCCTTCTCATAAAACCTTCCCATATAACAAAGAGGGGAAAAAAGGAGGAAAGGGGATCAGCAAAACAAATTAAAATACACTGAAAAAATCTGACAATATATGCAATGCTCCACATTAATGATGTGCCCTATCCCCACCTTCTGCAAATATAGTTTGAGGAGAGTTTCTTGGTGTGTGTGTATATATGTGTGTGTGTGTGTATAATATATGTATGTATATAGGAACAAAACTTTTTGTAATTTTGTAGCATTCATTTTTAATTATTTTGTTATTTTTTCCATTTAGATCATTGTGCTGGCATAATCTCCAACCAGAAGTAGAGAACTAATCATTAAATTTTCAGTGCAAGAATTTATACCTCAGAAACTGGCAAACAAATCAGAATTTGACTTATTTTTTTGATTGTCTAAACTTTATAGAATGAAAATAAAAATATTAATAATGCAGATTAAATTTAAAAGTATATTCACAAACTTTTTTTGAAGCGTCAGTTGTTAAATATTTGCCAACACATCCTTGATTATAGGCATTGTGTTTATTGTTTTTAAGTTTATTTTAAGGAATTCTAGGATCTTTGACCTCAATTGCCCTTATAATCATCCTAATATAATCTGTACATCCTAGAGATGTACAGAGTTCCAAATACTGCCTGAACTCCATTGTGGTAGACTTTTCATGTCTGGAAAGATCCAAATCATCTGATGTTTCCTTGAGGGCAGAGATTTCTTTCTAGTTATATGTATTCCGAGCATTTGTCACAGTGTTTGGCATAACAAGTGCTTAATAAAGGAACTGATTGACTTCCTTGACATATATAGTGGCCATTGCCCAGAAAAAATATCATTAGCCTCCCCTCTAAAGAGCTCTGGTCATGAAAAATAAAGACATTGAAAAGACTGAAGCTAGGATTTATGGGTCTTTTGACATGATTTTTGTTTGTTTCTAGGTGATGGGTTTTTTTGTTGTTGTTAATCCTCTTTTATTCAATTTTTTTTCTTTCTCCAGCTCATTTTTAATAGTTTTTTTTTATTTTCAAAACATACACAAGTATAATTTTTTCAATAATGACCTTCAACAAAACCTTGTGTTTCAATTTTTCCCCTTTTTCCCCCATCGTCTCCCCTAGATGGCATATAATCCAATACGACATGATTTTTTAACTAAGGTGCATGCCTCTTCTACATTTTCACTTCTTTAGGGATAGAGCTTCCAAAAACAGCTACTAAAATTTTTTGTTCAGACTCACCCTAATTGATCTTTTTTTTATTATTAAAACTTTTTATTTTCAACCTAATTAATCTTTTGACTACTTTGAAGGAGGGGGGGAAGGGAAAAGAATGTTTTTTTTTTTCTCATTTTAATTTTAAATTTGTAAAAGTACTCTGACTAGCTTCACATTTTTCCACAGTTTGTCAGATCTTAAAGAATATTGGGGGAGGGGCAGCTAGGTGGCGCAGTGGATAGAGCACCAGCCCTGAAGTCAGGAGGGCCTGGGTTCAAATCTGGTCTCAGACACTTAACATTCCCTAGCTGTGTGACCCTGGGCAAGTCACTTAACCCCATTTGCCTCAGCAAAAAAAAAAAAAAAAAAGAATATTGGGGGAAAGGGGAGAGGGAAGTTATTCTGAGATTGGAAGGAGACTTTTGTTTGGAAAAGTTGTCCAGACATTTGTTTCTGGCATTTACCCAGCAAATCTGATAGTTTCAGAGATTCTCCATTCAGAGATTTTACATCTGTTTCTATATATGTATGTATATGTATATATATATGTATATGCACATATACATATATATATAACAGATTATTAATCTATTAATATCAGTACCAAAGGACTAAAGTCATGATTCTTAGTAAGTAGAGTTGAAAATGGTATAAAATAAAGAATCTTGAAGATAATTTGATGATGGTAATAATGATGAAAACAAAGAAAGTTTCTGTATAGAAGAGGATCAAAGGGAAATTCTGACAAATTTCTGAAGTGGAAAGGAAGGATTTTAGGAACTTCTCAGAGGCAGGTTACCTCCCAAATATTCATTTTCTGCTGTTCCTCTTTATTACAGATCTTTGGTCCAATTCCCTGAGATCTTAAATCACAATGTGCTACACAGTCTCTTGCCTTTCCTTAAGTCAGTTGAACATGAATACAGAATGATCTGCACTGCCCTGTTTTCAGAGGTAAGGCCAAGCCAGGAAGAAGAAGAAAAAATACCAATTAGCTAATCAACAAAGATTTATTAAATACCTGATTTATTCCAGTCACTATGCTGAATGCTGGGATAGAAAGATAAAAAATGAAATTGCCCTTTCCCTGAAGGAGTTTATTACTCTCATCAGGAGAGATAATGCATGCATAAATAGGTTCATGCAAGATAAAATACAAAATCAGTTCAAGGTAATTTTGCATGGAAGACACCAGCAACTGGATGGGTCAGGAATAAGGAAAGACTTCATTTAGAAGGGAGCCACTTGTGCTGAACTTTGGTGGAGTGGGGAGTGGAGAGGAAGAATCTGTGATAGTGGGTTAATTGGTATATTATACAATGCTTACATTTTGCCTTCTGTAGCTTTTAGGTTGCCAGCAGATGGGAGAGCTGGAGAAAAACTCAATGAGCACAGCACTGAAGTTAGAAATAGAAAGAACCAAAGATATCAACCCTATTATCGAATTCCTGGCAGTAAGAGCATTAGGAAATGCCCTTGTTGGGTTACCCAAGGAAGTGAGTTTACATGAGTTGTCTTGTGTTGTTTTTTTGTTTTTTGTTTTTTAAATGAAAGGTCTAGTGGTGTGGTGAAAAGAGAAATGATTCAATGGTTCAAAAGACTTAAATTCTAATTCTCATGTAGTCGTTAACCAAATGTGTATTAATTTAGAGATGCAGATTCTAGAGTTAAATTTTGATTCCACCATTTTCTAGCTGTGCTGACCTTTGGAAAGTACATGTCTCAGAGCCTAAGTTTTTAATCTATAAAATGGCAGGCTTTCTAAGATCTCCTTCAACTCTAGTTCTGTTTTGTGTCTGTTGCTTTCCTTCCATTTAAAAAAAAAATCTGAGCACATTGGCAAGTATTTAGATGTCTTTTTTACTATACTGCTATGCTCATCTGTTGTAGCTGTTTAGTTGAATCTGATTCTTCATGAACCCATTTGGAGCTTTCTTGACAAAGATGCTAGAGCCTTTTCCTTCTCCAGCTCATTTTACAGATGAGGAAACTAAAGCAAGCAGAATTAAGTGACTTGCCCAGGATCACATAGCCACTTTCTAATGTAGAATTTGAACTCGGGTCCTCCTCACTCTAGGGCCAGTGCCCATTTTACACACAGTAAAATCTTAATAAATGCTCATTCATTTATTCATGTCTCTTTTTTGTTTTGGTTTTTTTTTTGTCATCAGAATCATTTATATCCTTTGCTTTAGTTATTTTCTCAACCCTTTTTAATTTAGTTAAGTTTTCTATTTTCATGATTTTTATTATGGGGTCATGATAAGGCTTTTGAAATCTACTTTCAAAACAACTCAAAAAATATGTATTAAATGTTCATTGTTTGCAAGGGATTAGGTTAAGAGCTTGGAATACAAAAACAAAAATTACACATTCCCTGTCCTCAAAGCAAATAGACATACTATTGTAGGCCACTTGTCTGAATGTGCCCATAATTCCCTTCCCTGGCTATTTTGATCTCTAGAATAATATAATCACTTTCTTTCAAAGTTCCTCTATCTCATCCCTAGAGTCAGGAGAATCTGGGTTCAACTCTATCCTCAGATACTAGTTGTATGACGCTAACCTTAACTGTCTCAAAAAAAATCAATTAAAATAAAATAAAATATTGTACTTTTTTTTTCACCTTACTGGATAATTATTCTCCATTAATCAGAATTTGATTCAGAAATTCTTTGCCTTTGCTTTCTGTGACCTGAACTTATCTGCAATAAAAGTCAAGAATTTGTCAGATACCATGCAAAAGACTGAGAGTAATTGTGCAAATAGTTGAAGTTTTTGTCACTATTGTACCTTGCCTCTCTGTGAGTGTAGGGTCTGTACTGAGAAAGATATCCTTATTCTTCATCAGCTTAAGACAACTGTTTTTCTTTTATTCTCATCTAAATACTCTCCTCTATATTTCTACATTCAGGTGGAGAAATCTGTTGTAAAATCTACACTTTACACACCATTCAGATAAGGTCTTAGTCCTTAGGTATTACTCCTACTAATTTTTTTTAAAGCAATTGAGGTTAAGTGACATGCCCAGAGTTACATAGATAGTGAGGTGTTAACTATATGAGGTCACATGTGAACTCAGGTCCTCTTCACATCAGAGCTGGTGCTCTATCTACCATGCTATCTAGTTGCCCTGAGGAATAATACTAATAAGTAGCATTCTTATACTTCTTTATGTTTGCAAAGAGATTTTCATATGTTATCTCATTTTATCCTCACAATAACCTCATGAGATAGATACTCTTATTAACACTATTTTACAGATGATGAAATGGAAGCAAATAGGTGCTGAGTGATTTGTTCAGGGTCATAGAGCTCAAAAATATTTCAGGCAGGATTTAAATTCAAGACTTCCTGACGACTACAAACCTAACACTATCTTCTATTTACCACCTAGTTGCCTAGGAATATTATTTTGGCTCATATCCTCAACATATTCTCCAGATAAGTATAATTTAAATATAATAATAAAAATAATTTAAAGGTAGATGTTGACATCTCTATAATGAAATTAGAATGACAGCAATGGAATGAGCTATCTTTCAAAGCACTGAGCTCTTCATCACCGTAAATATTCAAGCAGAACCTGGATAAGTATCATAGCAGAGAAATTGTGTAATTTAATCAATAAAAATATACTAAGTACTCACTATATTCCAGGCTCTGTGCTGACTGAACATAGAAATATAAAAATGAAATAGTTCCTATCCTCAGAACTTACATTCTTATAATGAAGGATCTCTGTGTTGGATGAAAGATTGGACTAGATTACTTCTAAGCCTAAAATTTCTTTTCTGTTAAAAAAAATAAAAAACCTTACCTAATGAGTAGAATATTATTTTCATCATCTTGTACCTCTGACACTAAGAAATGGAAAAAAGTTTGTCTCAATATTAGGATTTTAGTTATAGACATTAAAATTTCAAAGGAGAGATTATGGAAAATCCTTTGCCATTCTAATGAATTTGAATCCCCCTCTTTTTTTTTATAGACATCAAAACGTAAGAAGATAATTTTTAAGGTACTAACAGAAGCTCTGTGTCAGGCCTGTGACCCAAAAGTTATTGAAGAAACCCTAATAGTACTTGGAAAATTTATCCCCTTCCTGAAGACTTTGAAAGGGCATACTGTTCTACGGTTAGTTCTCCAGATCAGAGCACTATTCCGAGATGTAAGTGAAGAACTGTCTTCTAACCTATCAAAGCAATTATTGGTTGTTATACTGGGTGAATAGCAGTTGGAAGATTTGATATTTTTATCACAAAAAAGGCAAAAACTTATTTTCTGAAGTAGTTTACTTTAGCCGCCTGCCACTAGTTTTACCCACTTTAATTACACTAAGACTCTATCAGAATTACCTTGAATAAAAATATTTGTGATTAATTATAATATTATAAGTGGTTAAGCACAATGTTCAATGCCTACAATCCCTATGGCAGGAGGAAGTTTGAATCTGCTAGCTTGAGTTCAAGAGTTCTGAGGTACAGTTGCTATTGAGTTATTTCAGTCATATCCAAATTTTTGTGACTTCATTTGGGATTTTCTTGACAAAGATACTGGAGTGGTTTGCCATTTCAATATCTTGATGAGAAAGACTTAGGAGTAAATATCAATTCAGTTTTTATTGTTTCTTTCTCCCTCAGCAGCACCTGCAGGCTTGGTCAGTCAATTGTAGTTAGTTTGTGTTCATTATTCATCAGAAAAAGTGAATACTTTGATGCCAAAGAAATCAAATGGGATCCTTATTGTAAATTAATTTATAATTTATATTTGTCATTTAACTTATGATCCAGTTGCACGTATATACATGTACTCAACATTTACAAAACAAGGCATAAAATAAATACAGAATAATGGATAAAGTGATCAAAAAAAGGGGGGGGGTCTTACTAAATACTCCTGTGAAAAGGGAGTTCATCGGGGAAGTTACCTGTAAGGAAATTTAGTCAGGTTTTGATTAAATTCAGTTAATTGATAGAATTATAGGCTTTGATATGTATATATATATCAAAGAAGAGGATCCAACCCCTTTATCCTACGGATAAGAAAACTGAGGTTTAAATAGATTAAGTGATTTGTATGGGCTTAAACAATGAGTGTGAGAAGTAGGATTTGAACCAGGTCCTCTAATGCCACAGCCAAGGATTTGTCCACTCTACCAAACTCTTTTAAGGGAGTCCATTCTGAAAGAAAAATAGAGAAGGGCAAAAATCATGTATATGAAAGACAATGATGATGAGCAGTTTTGCTTGGAGTGTACAATCCATGTTGGAAAATAATAAGGAATAGAGTGTATGATATCAAAGGTCTTTGCAGCAAGCTTGACTTTAGGGAAAGGGAAGAGGTCTTAGAAAGAAATGTCAGATGGACAACATTCAAATAAACATTAGTCATGTTCTGAACCTCTAACTGGTTTGCCCATGTAGACGTGAGATGATAAAACTTGGACAAGAAAACACATACAAGACAGTCACCAGGAAACACAACACAAATGGATAAAAAAGAAAAGGCTCTCCTGGAAAATCCTGAGTCATCATAGTTGGGCTAGTTCATTGCTTTAGGAATCCCTTCCCAGGCTTCCTCTAGCATCAGCTACTAATTCACCCTGAAGGATGAAAGGATAAATCTAGAAATGTAAATAGTCCTCCCTGATCCACTTTTCCTTGAGTATACCCAACTAATTACTATTCTTGTTCAGCCCTCAGATATTTGCCATCCTATATGTAGTACCAATAGGAGCATATTTACTCCCCAAGGATATCTTTTGATTACTCTATTAGTATTGACTGGTGATATGACTTACAGAGATTAGATAAATGGATAGATAAATAAACAGACATAAAGATAGAAGAAAGACAAACAGACACAGACAGACAAACAAACAGAGATAGATAGGGAGAAAGATAGAAAGATAGAAAAATACATAGAAAGACAGAGAAAGATAGGAAAGGAGATAGACACAGAGACAGATATAGAAATAGAAAGACTGGCAGAAAGATAGAAAGATAGATAGATAGATGGATTAGGTAGATAGATAAAAATTATTAAGTACTTACTAAGGGCCTGGAGATATCTAAGAAGTACTGTAGAAGCCTGACACCCAGCAAGAAAAGGCTTAATCTGACCTATAAAAGCTCAGGATGTTCCAAGGGCAGAGTAAAGTTTTCTCCTGCAGAAAGAGTAGAGGTGATGGCCCAAGGGAAGACTGCTTCAGAAGAGCTATCTGGAACATATTCCTGGGGAGCAGTAAATTAATTGGAGATCTTCAATATCAAGCAGAAGAATTTGGACTTGATAATTTAACTCATAAGGTTATTCTCTCTATTACAAATTGTTAAGAGATGACCCTCAAAAAAAAGTTTATTATTTAATTTGAGATTTCATTGATATTCAAAATTCCCAATCAGGCAAATTCTCCTATTAGTGTAGAACAATACTTGCTCTTCAACTCATCTTGGAGAATTTTTTAATAATCCTGGGAGATCAAGGGCCACACACATATACCATGTGACAGTATGTGTCTGTACTAGAAACTGAACATAGGTGGTCTTTTCTCCAACAACTATCATCTCTATCAGTCAATCCATGATTCCTCCTTCAAAAGAACAATTAACTATGGTCAGTTTGATTCAGTTCAGTTTAATAAATACTTAGTAAGTACCTATTATATGCATAGAACTGTGTTAGACACTGGAAATGCTGAACCAGATATGATACAGGACCCCTTTCTCAAGATTACAATTCAAGAGTGTAAATGTACTAAAAGTTTACCCCTGCATAGTGAGAAACTTAAATTTTCTCCACTGCAGGATACAACTATGCTAAGTCTCGTTATTGTATAGGGATCACACTTCCTGATTATTATGCTAATGGATACAGTTGTCACTACTAATTGTTGTTTTCACCCCATCTTGTTCCTGCAGGAGATAACGACTATACGTCTGGCTGCTGTCACTCTTTATGGTCACCTGCTCTCTTTTGTCAATAAAAAACCTGTGTTTGTGGATCAAGTAGAGAAAAGCTTGGGTTCACTCCTAATCCTTCTTAAAGACAACGACCCTCAAGTTGTAAAAGTAAGAAACACTCAGTCTTGTTGGGAATGGGATAGCCAGACTCAGTAATGCAGGACCAGGTTTTTTTGTTTGTTTTTGCTGAGGCAATTGAGGTTAAGTGACTTGCCCAGGTCACACAGCTAGGACATGTTAAGTGTCTGAGACCAAATTTGAACTCAGATCCTCAGGGCTGGTGCTCTATCCACTTCGCCACCTGCTGCCTCTCACCAGGTTTCTTTTGATAAAAGACTATAATAACTTCTCCTGCAGAAGCCCTCCAATGTCTCTATCAAAACAACCCAATCCAATGAGAACTTCTTAAAGACCTACTATGTTTCAGGCTCTCTGTCAACTCTGAAGATTCAAAGATGCAAATAAAACAGTCCCCAAACTCCAAGAACTTATATCCTAATGTTTAAAAAGAAAATGTAAACAGATAATTAGATACAAAATATAAGAAAAATTATAAAAAATGATGTCAAGAGGAAGAGATCTCCAACAGCTATAACAAATTCTGAGAGGTCTTGCAGATAAGTTGTATTATGAAGGAAGATAGAAATTGTATAAAGTAGAAATAAGGAGAGATTACATGAGTAATATGAGAGAGTAAAATGAGAGTAAATATGAGGGAGCACTTACATAAAGTCTCAAAGTAGTAAATGGGATGATTGTGTTTAGCCAGTGAGAGAAAGGGAGAGAAAGAGGGGGAGGAAGAAAAGAGAGAAAAAAGGTAAATGGAAATCTACTTTAAAGGGTGCTAAATGTAGCACAGAAGTTAAAGGGTTGCCTGAGTGGAGTCAGGAAAATTCTTCTTCCAGAGTTAAAATCTGACCTCAGACATTTCCTAGCTGTGTGACCCTGGACAAGTCCCTTAAACCCTCTGCCTCAATTTCCTCATCTATATAATGAGCTGGAGAAGGAAATGGCAAACTACACCAAAATCTTTGCCAAAAATAAACCCCTAAAATGGGGTCTCAGTGAGTTGAACATAATTAGAAAATGACTAAACTGAAAAAGGCTGGACAGAGAACTTTGTATTTCATTCTGAAGGCAACTGTGAACCTTTAAAGATTTTTTTTTTGATCTAGAAGTCAAAACCAGATCTCTCGATATCATCTTTCTCCTTTCAATCAGTGAATAAGCATCACTAGCTATGTGCTAGGCACTTGGTATATAAAAGCAAGAACTAAACATCCCTTGCCCTCAAAAAGCTTACATTTTGCTTGGAGGAAATTAAATCAACATATAAAAGTACACATAAAATATGTGAAATAATTCATGGGAAAGGGGGGGGACATTTTAGGATCTGTAAAGTTCTCATCTAAGAACCTAACTGTGAAAAGATCTAGAGATTCCAAGAGTTAGATACAAGAATGATGTGTGCTCCAGGTATAGGAAACACTGCAAGGAGAAAGACCAGAAATGGAATGTCATAAGAAAAAAACAAAGAGTCCTGTTTGGCTAGAATATAGAATGTGTAAAGGGGAATAATTCATAAAACTAGAAAAATCTTCTGGAAATAAATAATGAAGGGCTTTAAATGCCAACCAGAGGTACTTGTATTTTGCCCTTTAGTCAATAGGAATTCCTTAGAACATTCAGAGCAAGGGAGCAATGTGGTCAGAGCTATACTTTAAGAATATCCCTTTGTACACAGTAACAAGAGCATTGTACCATGAACAACTGTGAATGATTTAGCTACTCTCAGCACTACAATGATCCAAGACAATCCCAAAGGATTCATGATGAAATATGCTATCTGCCTCCAAAGAAAGATCCGATGGTGTCTAAATACAAACCAAATTTTATCTTTCTTTTTCTTCTTTCCTTCCTTCCTATCCTTTTTATCTTTCCTTCAAATATTCTTCCACAAAACAAATAATATGGAAATGTTTTAGATGATTTCACCTATATAACCAATATTAGATTGCATACTCTCTGAGGGACAGAGGAGAAAAGAGAGGGAAGGATAAATTTGGAACTCAAAATTAAAAAAAAAAGAATGTTGAAAATTATTTTTACATGTAATTGGAAGAAAATAATTTTAAAAAACCAAAAATATCCCTTTTGGAGCTGTAAGGAGGATGGATAGTATGAATTGCATCAGTATGTATGCTCCTTAAGAACAGAACTTATTATTTATTTTGGGGGAGGAGGCATTTCTTTGCATCCCCAGAGTTTAGTATTATGCCTGGCATATAATAAGGGCTTAATAAATGCTTGTTGATTGATTGGATGGCTATTGCAATAGTTGTCATACTGCACATAATACTGTTTTCCAGGAGCTAAGTTGCTGAATTTTCTGACACAGTAATTCTACTTCTTTCAGAGTTCCAGAACTGTGCTTAGGGATTGTTCTTCATTCCTCCGGTCAGAGCCACTTAAGGAACTCCTGGAGAATCTTCAACCTGAGGAAGAAATCAACTTCCCTCAATTTTATGGTAAAGTCTACAGTCTCCTGGTGAGTAAGCATGCTTAATTTAACTCTATAGAACTGTTGATATTTGGGGGAGGGGGAGAAGAGAAGAGACATGAGGAATGGCAGAATTAACCCTATTTTATTTTATTTTTGCTTTTTGCTGAGGCATTTGGGGTTAAGTGACTTGCCCAAGGTCACACAGCTAGGGAATGTTAAGTGTCTGAGACCAGATTTGAACTCAGGTCCTCCTGACTTCAGGGCTGGTGCTCTAACCTCTGCACCACCTAACTGCCCCCAACCCTATTTTATTCACCAATAATTTTGCCATAGAGATTACGAAACTCTACTAAATGAGGAGTAACTCATCCAGAAAATCATTTGATCATCATCTATTGCCATTCATCTTTTAAGTAATTAACATATCTGAAAGCAAAAGAAATCACATCATAACAGGTTAAGTAACTACCAGGGACTTAGAGCTCATTGTTAATGTCTATCAACCATCAAAACATATTTATTATTCTAATGTTTAATTACTCAGTGTCAGAACATGTTAGGTTTTTTGGTGGGGATAGGAGAACAAAGAATGATAAAATATGGTTCCTCTTCTCAAAATCTTACATTGTCTGGTATATAGTAAGTGATTAATAAATGTTAACTGATTAGTTGATGTTTTGTTGTTCAATCATATCTGAGTTATGATCTCTTTTGAGGTTTTCTTGGCAAAGATATCAAAATGGTTGACCATTTCCTTCTCCGGCTCATTTTGTAAATAAGGAACTGAGGCAAACAGACTTGACTGACTTGTCCAGGGTCACCCAGCTAATAAGTATCTGAGGCCAGATTAGAACTCAGGAAACAGAATCCTTCTGATTCCAGATTGGGTGCTCTATCTGCTGTTACACCTAGCTTGTTCATTGATTAACTCTAGTTAAGTAAATAAGACTATTGAATATGAAAAGAAACTATAGGGAGGATATGTATCAATATAAGGAAGCATGCCCTAATAATTAAAATTGTACAAAAATGGAAAACGATACCTTATAAAATGATGTTTCATCATTAGAGGTGTTCAAACAATAGCTACATAAATACCTCTTCAGGATGTTGTAATGGTCCTCGAATTATAATTTACAGATCCCCCCATGGGTCCTCCAAACTGTTTCAAAGAGATCAAAACTATTGTTATCATTATGCTAAATCATTACTTCCCTCTTATAGTCCTCCTTTTTCAAACCATGTACACCAGAACAATATATTACAATAGATTAAATGCCAAAACAGATATGATAATCCAATTATTTTCTATTAAGTAAACATTAAAATTTACAAAAATATAACATTCATTATTCTTAAATAATGTTTTATTTTTCCCACTTAAATGTAAAGACAATTTTTAACATTCTTTTTTTAAAATTTTGAGTGCCAAATTTTTTTCTTTCTCTCATCTCCCATGTCACTAAGATGGTAAGCAATTTGATATATCTGTGCAATTATGCATAATATATTTCCATAATCCATTTTTCACTTTTTTTGTTTTTGAAAAAGTTATTTCTTATTAAAAAGTTATTTATGTAAATAAATACTTTAGGTAAAATTATGTATATTTTAAAATTCATCACCTTCAATTTCTAATATGGTAAATACCAATAACAGAACTCACATAAGCAAAAGCTGTTTAATTCTCAAAAAAATTAAAGAATAAAGGGGTCCTGAGAGCAAAAGATTTGAGAAGTGTTATTGAAGAATGAGTTCATATTTCAGATAGAATTTGGACACAATAGCTTCTACAAAACTTCCCAATGGATAATCTCTGATTCTGTGAAATAAATTAGATAACTGCAGGGGTATCCTGGGGCCAGTTCAAAACAACTCACAAGAACTAATTTTAAATTTTCTATATGAACATCTATTTACACCTCATAATTCAACAAAATGTACAAATCAGAGCTTGATTTATTATTTTGTTGATGTCTAAACTTAAAAGTGATGGGGAAAATGTAATAATATAAAGATAAAATATGACATGTTCACAGTTTTTCCCCTGGGAAAACCAGTTGTTAAACATTCTCCAGCAAATTACTGGACATCATTATTCATAAACAGGTAAAGTAATGATAGAAAGCCAGCTTCTGAGTTAAGAAGATCCAGGTTTAAGTCATCCCTTTGAAATACAGTTGTCTCTTCCACATCTCAGGGATTAGGAGTGTGTGTTTCCCTGACCAAAAATCTGTGTAAATATTTTTAGCCTTTCCTTTGTATCAGAGAAGAAATCTGAATTGTGGTATTAAAGGATAAAATATATTGATATTATACAATACTATACATATATTTTATGCATTTCTGAATTTCTAAACTTTTTTGTGTCATGGGTTAGCTTTTGTGTATTTGCAGTTTCCTCAAAACTCCTTCCCAAATTTCCTTTTAATTTCTTATGCCGACCCATGAAATAATAAAACTGTGATGAGCAAAGTCTTAATGTGAAGAGATAAGAGATAACACCTGTGTGGCCATAGGCAAGTCATTGCCTATGTCATTCAGTGGACTTAGGTGACTCTCAGACCGTAAGTTACAAATGAATTGTTGATCTATACTGGTGGGGAGAGTTTTGTTAGTGGATCTTGACAGATGGATAAAATGGTTCAGATTCTGCTGTTCTTGCAAAAAAAAAGTATAATAATAATGATTAAATGCTATGTTGTGTGGTATATTCTTAAAAAAGTGATATAAAGTTGAAGTAGAAATTAATTCATTAAAGAACTGAAAAACTTTATGGAGGAAGTAGGATGTAAGCTGGAGGATATATAGCATTTATATGGACAGAAGGAGAAAGGAAAAGCATTCCTACCCCCGGGGAACACAATGAAAAACACTTGGAGATAGGAAGTAGCATATTATTGTTGATGGATAGTAAAGATCCAGGCCAAATGATAAAGGAGTAGGTGCTGATGTTGAATCACTGGGGATTTTTTTTTTCAAGAATGGGCTCATGAGGGTGGGACTCCATTGATTATTCATCCCACCTAAGAGTAACTACTTTTGTTAAGTAAAAATATATATATATATATCTTGCTTAAATCAGCCAGTCAAAACTGTGAGCATAATCTATATTACTCTTTGAATCAATCAAAAATGTTATAGGCACTTCAGAAGGGGTTATTTCATTACCTTAATAAGATAGTCAGTGACTTGTATATCTAGGAAAACTGAATTTGGAGTATTTAAATGTGTTTTCTAGATGAATGAATGCTCAGAAAATGAAGATGAAACATTGATGTCGAAAGCAGCATCAGCCGCTGAGATCCGCTGTGAGCAAAAGAAACTCTCTGAAAATAACCAAAAAGTAGGATTGGCTCTAGGAAATATTGTGAAGCAGACCAAGTGTGTTTTTGGTGCCCTGAATCCTTCCTACAAATACAAAGTAGAATGAAAAAAAATTCCACTTAGGGAGGAATATTATCATTTTGAAAATGGAATTTCTCAGAGGAAATAAAAATCTATCTTTAAGAGCAAGTTTTTATCATTCAGTCAATCACCAAGCATTTAGTAAGAGTCTGCTAAAACTATGCTAGGCATTGGGGATACATAAGCAAAAACAAAATATCCTCTGCCTTCAAAGAGTTTATTTTCTATTTGAGGGACACAACATATTTATACAAAAGTGTACATGAGAATTCAGATCTTTCTGGCATTAAGACCAGCTCTCTATCCACTATGCAGAAAGATGTTGTATAGAAAAGAGCTACAACTTACCCGAGCTTTAAAGGAAGTTAGAGATTCTAAGAGGGATAGTGGGAAAAGAAACATGTTCTAAGAGTTTATTTTCTATTTGAGGGACATATTTATACTTTTGCAGGAATTGTCACTAAAATGATCAGAAAGATCTTGTATAGAAAAGAGCTACAACTTACCTGAGCTTTAAAGAAAGTGAGGGATTCTAAGAGGGATAGATGCAAAAGAAGTGCATTCTAGACATGAGGAATAATAAACTGTGCAAAAGTATGGGAGATGGAATAGTATAGGAACAGAGATGGGAAAATGTCACGTGAGAAAAATCAAGGAAGACAATTTTAGCTGGTCCATAAGGTAAGTGGAATAATGTGATGCTCTCACCAATATGAAAGTGAAAATCATACTTGGTTTTCTGAAAAGCATAATATATAAGGTGATCTCCAAATCATTTTATGGGAACAAAAAGTCAAATGTCCAAAAGGATTACTGCTCTCTTTGAGGCATATTCTCTAGTCATATGTCTAAAGTGATTTGGTCTTTGACCATTAAATCTGATCTAATCCAAGCATGTATTAAATACTTATTACATGCAAGGCACTATACTCCATCCTGGAGTCAAAACAAAATATACAGAAATAATAACTCCACTTTTTGTGTGGTTCTTAGGCTTTATGGAGCAAGAGGAAATGAAAATCAGCACAACTGGGAGCCCTAAGGAGTTCTTGCACCTGTAAGTTCTTGTATCCAGGAGGCTAAATTCCTGATGCTCAAGCACTTACAGAAAAACTTCATCAAATCCCACTTATCTGTTAGCATCTGTTGATGCTATTTTGATCAAGGTTGGGCTCAAGTTAAGTTTTGTACTCTCTTTGAATGAATGGATGAATGAATGGATGATTCACTAAGTAAATTGAGAGAATGTAGAAGATTGGAGGGGGTAGGGAGGAAGAATAGAAGAAAGCTAGTGTAAAGAATTGAACAATTTCTGAAGGACTGATTGTAATATATAGCTTGTCTACAGACACCCTCACTTGCAAACATTTCATGAGCATCTTCAATAATTTAATATAGTCATGTATTCAACAGACATTCATTGAATTCCTACTCTGGGCAAACTACGAATGTGAATAGGGCATAGTTTCTGTTCTTAAGGAGCTTAGTTTAATGTTGAAGAATGAGGAAAGAAAAACTTAATACAAAGGAGAATATTGTGACACAGGAAAAAAAATAATAGAGGTAGTGTGTTTAGTTGAAAAATTATGTTGTCAAATGAGTTCAAATCCATTTTCCTATTACCTTTACAACCTTGGGCCCTCAGTTTCCTCAATGTAGATAAGGCAATTGAACTAGACAATCAGACCTCTTATAACTCTAAACCTATGATCCACACCAATCACTGTCCAGACTTACTAAATCCTCTTGCTTTCTTCAAAACCAAAGTTGTATATGAGTTTCCTTAATATACAATTCCTTGTATATTAAGCTGTGCAATCTGAGTATTACTGGTGGCCTGGGACCTAACCTTCACAGAACTAGGGCTTTTGGACGGTTGTACAATTTTGTATTTTTATAGTGGGGTAGAGGGGCAATTTGAGGTGGGGATGGGGGAATTCCAAAGAAAAGGTAACTAATCCTATACATGTTAAAAACTTCATGCCAAGTTTTTACTGTTTTACATTCTAGGCTATAGCCCTGTCCTGAATACAAGAATCCTGTGATGAAGACATATTCCTGACCACTCGATAACCAAGAGGCTCCTATCCAGATTCAGAAGAAATTTTTCCAGCCCCTTCAGAAGAAATAGAATGGCCTAGGGGGCCATTAGCAAGTTTTAGAGATTCTAGGAATTCATGATGAGTGACACATTCTCCAAAAACAATAAAGAAAATTCAGGTTGAAGGCCAGGGTCAGATTAGGGGATTGCATAAATTCAGTTATTCAAGGGAAAATAATTATTTGTTTTTTGATGTTGCTTATGTGAATTTAAATTATATCATTAAATATTAATGAATGATTACAATTCTTTTCAGATTTTTGTTTGAGGCAGCTGGCATAGTGGGTGGAGTTTTTCACTCACAGATCTGGTTCAAATCCTACCTTGATTCTTTCTACTTATATTGCTCTGACTAGCATACTTATTTCCCTATGACATTTAACTCCCTAATTCTAGCTAGCAGTAGGTGTTGATAGGGAGCAATCCCCATACTAAAGAAATCATAGATCATTACCTTGTGGAAGTTTTGGCTGCCACAGTATAAAGAGTAATTGGTACAGTAGGATCAGAAATCAGAGCTAGGAAGTAAGGCAGCTAAAGGGTAATGAGCAAGAAAGGATTTTATGTCTTGTCTTTTTTATTCCATGATGGCACCACTCATTAGTTGTGTTACTTTGAACCAGACTTTGAATGGGCAGCAGACATCATCTGTGGATTGCATGCACACTTGAACCCTACATTTCAGAAAAAGGAAATATGGATTCTGTTCCTCTCACTGTCCCAATCTCAAGTGACCCTGAGCTTACCTGTACATTAATTTTCAATATTGCAAATTAAGATAACTTGGCCAATCTCAGATTGTTAGTGAAGTTGTGAACTGATTCAACCATTCTAGAGAGCAATATGGAACTATGCCCTATCAAATTGTGCATATTCTTTGATCCAGCAGTGTCTCTACTGGGGCCTATATCTCCAAGAAATCATAAAAAAGGGAAAAGGACCCACATGTGCAAAAATGTTTTTAGCAACCTTTTTTGCAGTGGCAAGGAACTGGAAACTGAGTGGATGCCCATCAGTTGGGATATGGCTGAATAAGTTATTGTATATGAATGTTATGGAATACTATTGTTCTATGAGAAAAGATCAGCAGGAGAGATTACATGGACTGATGCTAACTGAAGTGAGTAGATCCAAGAGAACATTGTACACAGCAACAATAAGATTATACAATTATCAATTCTGATGGACGTGGCTCTTTTCAACCATGAGGTGATTCAGGCTAATTCCAATATTGACTTGTAATGGAGAGTGCCATCTGTACCCAGAAAGAGGGTTGTGGGAACTGAGTGTGGATTATAAAATGCTATTTTTACCTTTTTGTTGTTTGCTTGCATTTTTTCTTTATCATTTTTTCTTTTGATTTGATTTTTCTTCTGCAGCATGATAATTGTAGAAATATGTATAGAAGAATTACACATGTTTAATATATATATTGGATTACTTGCCATCTAAGGCAGGGGATTGGGGGGAAGAGAAAAATTTGGTTTTACAAGGGTGAAAGTTGAAAACTATGCATATATTTTAAAAATAAAAAACTTTTAAAAAATACTATTGTGCAATAAAAAATGTTGAGCAAGCAGATTTAAGAAAAAACACAATACATGAATTGATGCAAAGTAAAATAAGCAAAATTAGGAAAACAATGTACACCGTATCAGTAATATATGTGATCAACTAAGAATGGTTCAGCTCTTCTCAGCAACACTGATTCAAGACAAGTACAAAGGACTCACAAAGCAAACTGCTGGACTTAGAATTAAGATTAAAGCACACTTTTTTCACTTATGTTAGCATTTTTCATATTTTTCCTTTTGATCTATTAGTCACAACTGTGACTAATATGGAAATATGTAATAAATGATAGCACATGTATAACCTATATTAAATTGCCTGCCATTTTAGGAAAGCGACAAGGTAGGGAGGCAGGAAGAAAAATTTGAAGCTCAAAAATCTTGTAAGAATGGTAAAAAAAATATTTTGATATTTATTAGAAAAATACTATTAAAATATATAAATATAAAATATACTATATAATTACATATATACAAATATAAATATTAAAAAATAAAAAGATAGATGAATTGACTTGGACGGGGTCTCATAATGATCCATGGATCATAAAAGAGGGCCCAGGAATCTCTAGATCATAATTTGAGGACCATTATAACATCCTGGAGATATGTTTATGTAGTGTTTTTTTTAACACTTCTACTGATGAAACATTACTTTATGAGGTAACACATTTCATTTCTGAAGAGTTTTAATTATTGGAGTATACTTCCATATATATACATATTTATATATTCCATGTATAGCTTCTGTTGTGTACACTAGTCTTATTTACCTAATTAGAATTAATCAGTGAACAGCTAGATGGTGCGATGGATAGATTGTCATACTTGGAATAAGGAAAGCTCATCTTTATGAGTTCAAATCTTTTTGGCACTCTACTGAATCAATATATTTTTCCAGTGTCTTTGGGTGAGGTCAAATAAAAATAACTGCCTGTAAAATGTTACATAACAATAACTGGATAGAACTTTAAAAGATGAAAGTTTGGGAATTTAGCATTTTATATAAAATCACTATGGTTGCTATTGTGATGTTCCCCATTCCCTCCACCCCAATTCCCAATCTTCTGGAAACTTAAAAATGCATTGGTTACTTTAAAAAATGATGGACAAAAAAAAATTGATCTGTGGCTCAGAATCATTGAATTCTGAGTTTACAGGAATCAAGTCTAATCCCTTCAGAATGAAAACTTGGAGTTGCTCAAATAGCAACACTCCAAATATTCCAGTGATTTTTTTTTTTTGCATCATAGTGACTCATAACAGTTATCTAGCCTTATGATACTATTCTGAAGGATTAGACTCCCACAGGGGGAAAAACACTTGAGCAACTTATGTTGTAATGTAATGTGGGTCCCCTCATACCCACCTTATTCTAAATGGATCATGGAAATGGTGGAGTACTTAATTCATATCCCTTGCCACTCTTTATTGTTACTTTAATTCCTTGCTACTCTTTCAGTTTCATGGGTTATTATGTGACCTCTTCAAGAAACTTTCTCTACCCAAGAAAATCCCTTCTATTGCTAAACCAGATTTAAGCACCCTCATGCTCAGGATTACTAGGGAGGCAACTTCCAAGATGGTTCTACCCAAGAAAACCCCTCTTCTCCTTTTGGAGGACAGGTTCAAGTACTGGTCATTGCACTTTCCTCTTTTGTGATAGAAGGTTAAATTCTAGAATTTGTGAAGATGGAGTTCCTAGAGAAGCAAATCCTCCAAGGAATAATTCTCAACAGTCATCTAGAAGATGGGTGTCAGGAACTCTCTCTACTTAGATCAGGTTGGTTTCCCTCTCAACAGCTTTGGGAGCATGGGACTTCTATATGGCTTGCACTAAAGTACCTCCAAGAGAGGAGAAATTCTTTTCCTCCAAAGACCTCAGTTTTGAACCTAACTCTGCTATAAAACAAAAGCTGGGGAGAGGGGAAGAATAAACTGTCCAGATGACTATTTCCCTTAATAATTCAGCATATGGAGTGAAGTCTCCCAAAATATCCATCCCATAGGAATTTTCAACAACCAATTCATCACTTAGACAAGAAAGTTCAGGGACAGACTCTCTCTAGGAAGGTACAGTTAAAGTCTCAAAGTCTCCCTACTGCTTCTACTCCAAGATCACCCATTTAATTGTGTTCTCTTGATCAATTCTGTCTCCCCCTCACATATTCTTAAAAATTTCTTGAAATGAGATTCTGATCCAGTTGGGAAAAATAAAAGACTATATGTATTCTAGGACATGCTTAGCAAGAACAGGGAAAGGGAGCATAAAAAGAGACTTCTTTTTCTTTCTGGGTTTTTTTTTTTTTTTTTTGATGATGTCAACAGATTCCTTTGCTTACTTTCTTCAAGTCAAGCACACAATTCTTGAATCGAAACCAGAAATCTGAGTGTGAGTTTAGGTACTAGAAAACGAGAGTTTCAAGCTAAAACCAAAATTATTGTAGCTACCATAACCAGAAACTCACAAATATCCATCAAGTCAATAAGTTGAAGCATAAACAAGTAACAACTCAGCCAAAAGCTTCCTCACATGATGATGGAAAGAAAGAAGAAAGGAAGGAAGGAAGGAAGGAAGGAAGGAAGGAAGGAAGGAAGGAAGGAAGGAAGGAAGGAAAAGAAAAGAAAAGAAAAGAAAAAAGCTGAAGACAAAATTTCACTGGATTCAGCCATTAAAATCAATGGTAACTTTGGAGGGAGGGGTTTTTAAATTGGGAAGAAATCAAAAATCAGGTAATAAATTGTTGAGAAGTAATGAGAAGAGAAGAAATGGAAGCAAAGATAGTTTTTCTTTTTTTTTCCTATGAGAGGCTATGAAAAGGAGAGATATAAATTGATACTAACTTGAACTGATGGTCTCTCGTAAGAACTTTAGAATTGATTGTATGACATGGGAGACACTGGCACAGAACCTCCCAGCATAGCTTGTCCTCATCAGAAAAGATGCTATGCTCTATGAGCAAAGCAGAATTGAATTAGCTCAGAGGAAAAGCAAGAGAAGTTAGAGTTCACTCTAAATGCTCATAGGGACTGTGTCTCAGAGCATTCCGAGCTCGTGTGGGTGTAATCAACCAGAGTCGGACACCCGAACTTGACTCTAGCATAGTGATGTCATTTTGATCCTCTGAGAACGAAGGATAACAACTAACCGACTGACCAACAAAGAAATGGTAGAGTTAAGTGAGACTCTTTTAGAGATGGGAGACACTTGGGTGTTTCCAGGTAATGAATGAATCTGTAGATATATTTTCATGTATCAAGGAATGAGGCATTGAAAAGGAAGAAATTGAAAAAGCCGAGGAGGGCAGAGGGGCAATTAAGTGGCTGGAGAATACAGAAAGATAAATTCATCTAGAGTCTACTATATATCAGGTGCTAAAGATTAAATGTCAAAATTGCATAATTCCTGCCCTCGAGGGACTTATTATGGAGGATACTAGTGAAAGCAGGAGTCCATCTGAAAGACCATTTTCTTAGTCTATTTTTTTTTTTTTCCAAATGAAGAATCGGAACCCAAAGCTCAGGTTCTGGGATTGGAGCAGGAGGAGGGCGGAAATAAAACGTCTACTGCTGCCACCCCTTAAACCCACCAAAAGTATCAATCAAAAGTAACAATTACAGTTAATACTTATGTCAAGGGAAAATACAGTCCTTGTATCACATACCTCAGGAGAAAAGCACAATTGTTTACAATTGTCTACTCCGACATCGCACCTTTCACCCTCAAGGCCAATAATGGTGGAAGAAGCTCTCCCCAGGAAGCCTGACTCTAGAGAGGGAGGGGGAGGCGGTGACAAGGCGGAGCCATGCCCCCTATCTCCTTCCACATTGGCCAGTTCTTGAAAGCTCCCGCCCCTTGACCCTACCCCCCCAGCTCCACCTCCGAAGTCCAGCCCAAGTTCATTATCCAGAGCATCAGTTCCCACCCCCACCTTTCCCTTTCTCGACTGATTGACAGAAAATCTGGCCACTTCGGACAGCTCCTTTCTTTAAGCCTTCTGGAGAAGGTGGATCTGCACTGGTAGAGTGCTGTGACGAGCGCCAGGAAACTAGCAGGTGAGCGGGCTGTGGGTCTGTGCTGGCCCCTGAATGCTTTTCTTCTCCATCCCCCACCCCCACTCCTTGGGATTCCAAGTCTTCTGGAGCGGGAAAGTAGCCCCTGACCTTTCTCATTCCCCCAGAATAAGGCTGAAGATTTAGGACCCCGGGAGGATGAATGCGGTTCGGGAGGGGCGGCGATCCCCCATTCTTTCCCTGGGGAACGCACACTGCGTTTGCATGTTCGTACACTCACGCACATAAGATTCAATTCTGTGCATGCACACACACATATATGTCCTGTGCACAAGCGCGTATGCACACACAAACCGCAGGATATGTAAACATACACACAACCACGCGCGTGCGCACAGAGCCCACCTCGTAAATGCACATCTTATATAATACTTGGGCATAATGTCGGGAAAATGAAAATTCATTACCCAATTCGGGCTACTTACTCCTAAATTAAGATAAATTAAGTAACTGAGGTTACTAGCGCCTTCCCCAACTTTCAACCACCCCAAGATATCTAGGTCTAGTTTCGTAGTCCTCTGCAAGGCAAACTAAATTTCTCCTCCCTTCTTCCACCCACTCTTGGGCCCTTCGTTACCCCCATCTCCCTAATTCTGCCCCTTCACTTGGAGCATTCTCCAGTAAATTAAGAGTATTTTTTTATTTTTTATTTTTTGCTGTACCATAGCTAGTGGAATAGAAAGAAGCTCTGCTTTGTTTCCTTCCCACCCCCTGCTTCCCTTTTTAGTGGAACAGGCTAGATTGATGTCATTGATGTGGTAGTTCCTATTACAAACACTAGAAAGCTATTAAAAAAAGAAAGAAAAAAGAAAAGAAATATGTAACCTTTGTCTAATTTGTTTTGTTGTTCATCGAAAACATATGCCCCCATCTCCCAGCCACCCCTTTGTCTACTATTTCTGACTTGTGCAACAAGTTAGAGGAAAATCATTTTAGCTATGGACTTAATAATGAAAGTTTGGTTTCATCCTCCCCCAACTCTCTCATGTTTGAGGTGGTTGTGATGGGAGAAGAATAGAGACTAGAAACTCGTTAAAATTGCAAAAATGTAGAAGTTCAGGGGAATGAGTCAGTTTGTTATGAAGTTCTCAATTCTACATTTACAAGCACTTCAAAAAGTGAGGTAAGGAGAATAGGATTTTTGCAAGGTGCACAATTTGATGATTATATTCAATAAGAGTCAAAGTAAGTCACTAAGATTCTGCTCCTTAAGGAGGATATATTGAGTAGCTAAGAGAGGCAGATAGGTACCTGACACAGTGGGTAGAGTAAGGGACCTAGAACCAGGAAGACCTGAGTGCAAATCCACTTTTACACTAGGCAAATCATTAACCTTTCTCGGTTTCCTCAATTGTAAATTGGGGACCACAGCACTTACCTCATAGGGTCAAATATTTGTAAATCACTTAACACAAAGACTGGCACACCATATTTATTGTTGTTGTTCAGGATTGTTTGAATCTTTGACATTTTCTTGGCAAAAATAATGAAGTGGTTTGCAATTTCCTTCTCGAGTTCATTTTACAGATGTAGAAATTGAGGCAAACACAGTTAAATGACTTATCCAGCTAGTAAGTGTCTGAGGCCAGGTAGAACTCAGGAAGATACATCTCCTGACTTTAGGCCTGGCACTCTATTCATTATACTACCTAACTCCTCACCATAGATGTTTAATAAATTTTTGTTTCCTTCTCCTGTTCTTTTCCCCTAGGCTAGCCTCCTCATTTTATACACCTAATTCAAACCTAAACAAGTAATAGTGTCAGAGCTGGGATTTGAATTCTTGTTCTACTTGTCAAATCTAGTTTTATTCTACCATATCAGATCATTAAGCTGCACAATGAAATAACATTCATTTAAGGGTGACAGTATACTTCTCTACATTTCCATTTTAAATGTTTAACAAGACTATATTTCTTCTTGTTTTTTAAAGGGTGAAGGAGGATGAGAATTTACAACTGAAAATAAAAATGAAAAATTAAATTTAAGAATTGTTTAACAAGGATAGATTCTATAATATTGAAAGTTTATTACCAGGATACATATCAGTAACTATAACCCTTTATTAAGTCTGTCATGTGTCCTTTGCAACCAATCAATCAACTTTATTGTAATCCAGTCTTCTTTCTATTGTTCGAATAACAACAATAATAATAACATAATGATAATTATTATTCCTAAAATTATGTCACATTTATTTTCTATATATTTGTATTGTACCTGTTGACTCCCCATAGAGAATCCAATGACTGTTTTGTTTTTAGCTGCATACCCAGTACCTAGCACAATGTGTGATTGTAGGTGCCTGATAAATGTTTGTCAGTTAATTTATTATGAGCTGGGTGATTGATGTGACCAAAAAGCTGTTCTAGGGGGCAGCTTCTTAGGAGTAGACCTACCTGTTGATTGCTGAATTAACACATAAAAAGCTAATGTTTTTAAATAAATATCAGATCCAAAAGGAACTGGTTTTGGTGGGGGAAGAGGGTTATGAATTTATTTTTATTTGTTTTTGTTTTGCTATTGTTGGTTTCGGAAAGAGAAGCTGCAGTGTTATACTTAATCTTTTGAACAGTAGTTGAGAGAAATGTTCACAGGACAGAAAAATAGTGACTTTGTGAAAGACTTTTTTTTCACTTAAATAATCTTACTTTCTCATATTTAAAGTTTTCTGGTACATGTGGTATTTTTGACTTTGTGATTTGCTCTTTGGCAAAGGAGCAAACTCTTTGAGGGAAAAACTGTGTTATCTCATTCTGGTTTCCCGACCACCTACTCTACCCCCTTCTGTTAGTATAGTTTTGTTGTTCATTTGTTTCAGTCAAGGTCAAATCTTTGTAAGTTCATTTGGGGTTTTTCTAGCAAAGATACTGGTTTGCCATTTCCTTCTCCAGCTCGTTTCACAGATGAAGGTTACTATAGCTAAAGGGAACCTAAAAGTCATTTACAAATTATTCCATAAATTAAGAGAGCATAATAGTTATTTGCACACTGTCTCATAAATTTGAACTAATTCTTGTCTTTGGATCTCCAGGAAAGGATCTGATGATACAAAGATAGGTAGGGATAAGGATAGAACCTAAGATGCCAGTCGTATAGGAAATTACCAGGTAAAGAAACTCCCTCTACTAGTACAAGCTGGTGCCTTCTCTGAAACAAATACGTATATAGAAATATATGTGCATATATATACGCATATGTACATGTAAATATATTTATGTAAATGTGCACATATATAGTTATATAAAACACATTTATATAAATATGCATTTATTTTTGTTTAGTCATTTTTTAGTTATGTCTGATTCTACTTGACCCATTTCCTTCTTTAACTCATTTTATAGATGAGGAAACTGAGACAAAGTAAAATGAGATGCCCAGAGTCACATAGCTAGGAAGTATCTGAGGCTAAATTTGAACTCCAGCCATTCTGTCCTTCTAGATACAAAGAGACAGAAAGACACAGGGACAGAGACACAGAGAGAGACTCACACACAGAGAGATAAAGAGACAGAGATAGAGAAAAAGAGACAGAGAGAGGCTGACAGACAGACAAAGGAGAAGACAGGAGAGAGCCAGACAGAAAGTGAAACAGAAACAGAGAGAAATAGGGACACAGAGACAGAGAGGGAGAAAAATAGAGAGAAATACAGAGACACACAGAGACAGAAAAAGAGAGACAGAGACAGACGGACAGGCAAAGGAAAGATGGAAGGGAGAGACTGGCAACAGAGAAAAATAGGGACATAGAGACGCACAGAGAAACAGAGGGAGAGAAAGAGAGACAAGAGACTAGAAAGATATTTAAAGAATGTAATCTTTGTCTAATTTCACTGTTTTTAGTCAGTGAAAACAAATGCCCCTCCCCCTTGGCCACCATTTCTGATTTGTGTAACAAATGAGTTATACAATATATATGTACATATACCTAGTCACATATATGTATACACACGCATTGTATATATACACATACACACACATATCTATTCACACACACATATAATATTCTTGAGAGCAGCCTGCCCACAGTTCCAGCAAACTTCTATTAGGTAGAAAAGAAAGTTCTCTATCAGTGCAGAAAGTTACCACCTTCTTTGTGCCCTATAATGTTAAAATTGTCTAATTTACTTACTGATATTGAAATTTTAAGTTCTCATCCTTTAATAAGGTTCAAAACTGAAGCTCATAGTTCCAACCCTTGTCAACCCCCTCTTTAAATGTATAATGGTCACAGAATAGACTAGGTATAAGACAGAACCTAAATCCATTGACATTACAAAATGCAAAATTTCAAACATAAGAGGCAAAAATTGACAGAGTAATAGTCCAGTTCATTTTATAGTCTGGAAAGCTTGAGAAAAAAATTTGTAGACTTGAAAAAATTTCTTATAAACTTGAGAACTTTTCAGATGATAAGTTATACTAGTTAATAGCATTTATCAGAGAAATGTGGTATTTTCATCTGATCTCTAAATATCCAGACCAAAAAGGGAAGAGAGAAGAGAACTCTTAAAGTTATAAGTTGAGTCAGTTGACTCCAAGAATGAGAAAAATATATGTGGTCCATAAAGCAACAAACCCAAAGTTGGAAAGACAACAAAAAAACTATTGTGAATAAAAAGTGAATTTCCAGATGGATTACTATAGTGCCCAATAATTATAATCCTCTGCTGTCCCATAGTATACAGAAGGTTCTATAACTGTCTACCATTTTAACTTCTTACTTATAAAAATGTTTGGACTTGGCATATTGGGGAGGAATTTTTTCCCTTTAGAAACACATTTTGAATGTTACAATAAATGTTTAGTGCAATGAGAACTAGATTTGGAGCCAGAAAAACTGGGTTCAAATCCCAGATCTAGCCCAAATTCAGTAAACTGAAAAAAATAGGATTACATCTTAAGTCTTCTACTTTGAACTCAAAAAAATTAACAGTACAACTTCAGAATAAGGAAGACATGGCTAGACAGCATAAGAAGAAAATCTGGGAGTTTTAGGAAACTTTGAGCTTAATTCAAATAAACAGCATGAGATTAAATTAAATCAATGTGCCATGCATTATGCTACTGCAGATACAAATACAAGAAAGAAACAAACAGAGAAAGGAAGGAAGAGTATAAAGAAAGGAAGGAAAAGAAAGAAAAAAGAGAGGGAAGGAAGAAAACAAAGAATGAAAGGAATGAAGGAAAGAAAGAAAAAGAGGGAGAAAAGAAGGAAAGGAGAAAGGAAGGAGGGAAGGAAGAAAACAAGAAAAGGAAAAAAAAAAAAGAAATAAAAAAAAAAAAATCTTTACTTATAATTAATTTATATTCTAATAGTAGCCAGGGAAGTTTTGCCTTCATTGTGTAATTTGAACTGTACAACAGCTCTGTAAGGTAGGCAGGCAAGCACCAAACATTTATTAAGCACTTCTTGCTAATCAGTTGCATCTAATTCTTTATGACCCCATTTGAGGTTTTGTTGGCAGAAATACTGGGGTGGTTTGCCATTTCTTTCACCAACCCATTTTACAAATGAGGAAACTGAGGCAAACATGGTTAGTGTACTGAGAGACATACAGCTAGTAAGTATCAGAGACCAGATTTGAACTCAAATCTTTCTGACTTTTCTAAGCCTAACACTCTATCCACTTTGCCACTCAGCTGCCTGTTTATTTAGTACTTTGTATATTTCAAGTACTGTTTTAAGTGCTGAAAATACAAATATAAGCAAAAAGAGAGTTCCTGTTTTGTCTGCATTGTGTGTATATATATATATATATATATATATATATATATATATATAGTGTATGTACATACAAATATATATTTATATGTACAACTTAGGTTTTCATGTGGAAAATAACACAAAATGGAGCTAGAAAGGGAAAGTTGGAGAAAAGGAATGAGGGTGGAAAGGGAAAGTAGCTGTGTAAGTGCAAAGTGAGGAAATCCAGAGAGTCAGAAGCACAGCTGGGAAGGGAATGAAGCATGACTGATCTGGATCTGTTTCCAAAATGGACACTTCAGGAGGGACTCAGAAAAGGGAGAAGGGAAGCTGAAAAGGTCACATGGTGAGAAGGCTCCAGACCCTGAGGGAAGTTTCAGGGGTAAAAATTTAGGCAGCTAAGACATGAGGTAGATAGTGTAGATATTATTTCCACTTTACAAAAGAGGAAACTAATCCTAAATGACTTTCTTTTGGTCATGTGGCTCTTACTTCCAAGTTCTATGCTCTAGCCATTGCATTATCTTTGTTGCTGTTCAGTTGATTTTCAGTCATATTTGACTCTTTATAACCCCATTTGGGTTTTTCTTGGCAAATATACTGGAATAGTTTGGTTTTTTTTGAAGATTTGAGGATGAGATTTGATTCCATATCTTCTTAGCTTCAAGTCCAAAACTATGTATAGAGTACCCAGAACAAGTATTCAGTTCAAGTACCATATTTTAAGAAGAATGTTGATAGACTGGACTATGGCCATAAGTGTGTGACTAGGATAAGCCAAACATTGAAAACCAAGAAACTGAGCGTCTTTAGCCTGGAAAAATTAAAAAAACAAAAACAAAAACAAAACAAAACAAAACAAAACAAACAAACAAACCAAAAAAACAGGGAAATGATTGCAGTCTTAAAGGATCTAAAATGCTGTCTGGTGAGAGAAAGATTTACTGGGATCCAAAAGGAAGAACTCCAGACTCAGTGGAATCTGGAAGAGGTTTGGTGGAAATTGTAGAGAGACATATTCTAGGCAGATATAAGGAAAAAATATCCTAACAATCAGAGTTGTTTAAAAGAGGGCTGGGTTACCTCCATAGGTCTCAAGTTCTTTGTTACTTGATGCCTTCAAAGAAAGAGGATGAATAGTTGTTAGAGGTGTTTTAAAAGGGGGAATTCCTATTTGAGTCTTGTTCAATCATTTTCCATTGTTCCTGATTTTTTGTGACTCCATTTGGGATTTTCTTGGCAAAGATAAGGGAGTGGTTTGCCATTTCCTTCTCCAACTTTTTTTTTTTTTTTTTTTTTTTACA
>JAJPUD010002741.1:154939-201954 GCA_023553655.1 Myrmecobius fasciatus
TTTTCCTTTTTTTTTTTTCCTCCATTTGGGTTTTTGTGGGCAACTATAGGGGGGGGTTTGCCAATTCCTTCTCCAACTTTTTTTTTTTTTTTTTACAGATAAAGAAACTACAGTTAAGTGACTTGGCTAGTGGTTTGCCACTTCCTACTCCAGCTTATTTTACAGATAAAGAAACTAAAGTTAAGTGACTTGGCCAATGGCTTGCCATTTCCTTCTTCAGTTTATTTTACAGATAAAGAAACTCAAGTTAAGTGGCTTGGCCAATGGTTTGCCATTTTCTTCTTCAGTTATTTTACAGATAAAGAAACTAAAGTTAAGTGACTTAGTCAGTGGCTTGCCATTTCCTTTTCCAGTTTATTTTACAGATAAAGAAATTAAAGTTAAATGATAGTTAGCTGCATTTAAACTCAGGAAGATGAGTCTTCCTGATTCCAGGCCCTATATTCTATCCACTATGCCACCTAACTGTCCCATTTGAGTACAGATTGGCCTTTATAAATTATGAAACCCCTTCTAACACTGAAATTGAATGATTCTAATTAATTTCTGTGACATTTGACAATGCTGTAGTCATCTCTCCAAAACTAGAAGTTTTAGAGCAATTATTAGTATTAACAGCAGGAGTTCCCTCAAAGATCCCTAAAGTTCCAAAATCTGAAGAGAACAATTTGTCATTTTTCAAATACTATTTGCCCGCTTTAGAAACATTTTACAAATCAAATTCCAACATCAATAGACAGAAAGCTTGAATTGATCCAATTTTTGTGTTGTTTAAAAATATATCAGTGAAGGATTGGTTAAGAAAGAAAAAAACAAAAACAAAGAATCCTTCCTTAGTGTGCAAATCTGTTTTTCAGTTATTAAAATGAGATTTTCTTTCAGTGGTTATTTGTCCATTTTGTTGAAGAACATGGATAATTGAGACATAGCTATTTGCTTTCATAAATAATAAAACACTTTTAGAGAAGAGATCTTTACATTGATTAAATATCTTAAACTGGATGTGGGACCTATCCTAAGGATATCTACTCTTATATCTGTTAAAGGCTTAATGCCTACAGAAAAAAACAACCCCAGGCTTGTTTTTTCCATTTTCTATTTTCTCATTCAAAAGCTATTAGGTGTTTTAAGTGGAAGAGGTAGTGCCTTAATTCTATTTCCCCTAGTAAATAAATGAAAAGCAGACCCTGTTTTATAAATATGTTTGAGTTACTAAGACTCATTTGTTTATTTTTCTATGGCTAGGAAGTACAGTAGATAGAGGGGTGAGCCTGTAGTCAAGAAAACTAATCTTCCTGAGTTCAAATCTTGTCTCAGACATTTTTACTAGAGAGGTGATTCTGGGCATTTGCCCTATTTACCTTAGTTCTTCATTTGTAAACTAAGCCGGAAAAGGAAATAAACTACTCTAGTAAGTATCTCTGCCAAGAAAATGCCAAATGAGGATCAAGAAGAGTCAGACATACAACAAACAACAGCATAGCTAATGAAGATAGAATTTTTTAAAAATCAGAAACAACACAGTAAATATGTACATATAAATACAGTGAATGAATTTGCATACCAAAATGCCTGACTTTTGTCTACTTGTAAAATGTGTGTGTGTGTGTGTGTGTGTGTGTGTGTGTATACATGGGGGGATGGGGATATAGATAATCACTGAAAGTTACTCTAAAGTTTTGAGAATGATTGATGCTAACGTGCCTGCATTTACTCTACAGATTGTTTTCTGAAAATGGATTCCAAATTCTGCCATGTGTTCTTCACACTCTCTGCATTAACAATTTCAGTCACATTTTCCTACCACCAAGATGAGCAGAAAGTTCTGCTAGTTTCTTTTGATGGATTCCGTTGGGATTACATCTACAGAGTTCCCACACCCAATTTTGATTATATCAAGGAACATGGTGTCCACGTCAAGCAAGTTACTAATGTTTTTGTTACAACAACTTATCCTAATCACTATACTTTGGTGACTGGTCTCTACCCAGAGGGTCATGGCATAATTGCCAATGACATGTATGACTCTATCCAGAACAAAACCTTCTCCTTGGAGCACTTGGAAATCTATGATTCAGAATTTTGGGAAGATGCAATTCCAATATGGATTACAAATCAAAAAGCAGGCCATGAGACAGGTGCTGCAATGTGGCCTGGGACAGATGTGAAAATACATGGAGAATTTCCTACCTATTACATGCCTTACAATCAGTCTGTTTCATATGAAGACAGAGTCACAAGAATTATTGAATGGTTTAAGTTAGAGAAATCCATAAATTTTGCTCTTCTTTACTGGGAAGATCCTGATGAGATGGGTCACAATTTAGGGCCAGACAATCCGCTCATGGACTCTGTTATTGCTGATATTGATAGTAAGATAGGCTATCTCATCAAAGAGCTGATGAAAGAAAATTTGTGGAATACCGTGAACCTAATTATCACAAGTGATCATGGGATGACACAGTGTTCTGGGGAAAGGATCATAGAACTTGACCAATTTATCAATCCAAATGACTATTTACTGATAGACAATTCACCAGTGAGAGGCATTTTGCCAAAAAAAGGTAATAACCAGTCCTGAATAATCTGATTGATGATTTTAAGAGAGCTTTTTCTGTTTTTGTCCCTTTTGTCTTAACTGTTTGATTTCTCTAACCAAGCTAGGGAGCTTAAATAAGTGCTTCTGGTTTCATTTTAAACTATCTAGATGTGTCATAGAAAAGAGAAAAGAAAACCCGCTCCCTCCCCTACATTTTTAGCAATTCTTTAGTTTTCAGTGGATCCTCTAATTCCACATTTTTTTTTGCCAAAAATTATCTTGTGTCCTGCTTTGCTTGAGTATTAGCCATGACTGACTGACTGTCTTATAGACTTAAAATAATAATGTAATATTTTATTTCCCTAGTAAATGCCACTGATTAATAATATGTAATGCATTCCAAGTGGAAAATTCCTTAAATTGAGGTTTCAAGTACTGCCAGATGAATCAGTGCCCCCATTATATTAATTCTTTAAAATGAGCTTACTTAAAAACAAGAAACAAACTCTTTGGTCTCCCTGCCATGGTACAGATGGCAGGGAAGGGCAAGATTGGGAGGGAATTAGGGAGAATTTTTCCATGTAAGAAGACTAAATAAATATATGGCTTTTTTAAAATAGTTGCTTTTCACTGTAGTAATTCATCTGTATTTTGGAAGTGTTGCTGAGTTACCTTCTGTTTACTCCCTGTCTGACCTCAGGAAAGTTCCTTTCCCTTCCTGGACCTCATTTCTTAATTTGTAAATTGAGGGACTTAGAACCCTATCAGCTTATTTTTTTACTATGATTAAAAATTAAAAATCAATTGCTTATTTTAAATGATTGATATTTTTAATTTAAAATGATTATTTTTAAAATTATGATTCACCATGACCAAAAGAGTATTTTTTTTTCCTTTGAAAGAACTATTGACACCATCCCTGAAGTCAGGAGAACCTGAGTTCAATTCTAGTCTTAGACACTTAATACTTCCTAGCTGTATGACTCTGGGCAAGTCACTTAACCCTAATTGCCTCAACAAAAAAAAAAAAAGAAAGAAAGAAAGAAAGAAAGAAAAAAAGAAAAAAAGAAAAAAAAAAAAAAAAAAAAAAAAAAAAAAAAAAGAAAGAAAGAAAAAGAAAGAAAGAAAAGAAAGAAAGAAGAGCAATTGATTAGATTAAATAGATTAATAATGTATCATCTTGTTTCAGTTCCTTATATTTTTCCTTTCTCCTTCAGGAAAATTGGATGAGATTTATGCAGCATTGAATAATGCTCATCCTAATCTGACTGTTTATAAAAAGGAAGACATTCCAGAAAGATTTCATTACAAGCACCATCACAGAATTCAACCCATTTTGATAATGGCTGACAAAGGATGGACCATTATACAGAATAGGTCCAATACATTCATGTGTAAGTATTTTGTGGTATATTATTACTTCAGTATCATTTTTATTAATAATTCTGCCATCATTAGGGATCATTGATTGGATAACTAAAAACTAGTTAAATAACTAATCCATTAGCCAACTGGCATAGTAAATAGAGTGCCAAGCCTATTTGCCTCAATTTCCTCATATGAAAAATGAGCTGGAGAGGGAAATGGCAAACCACTCCAGTATCTTTGCCAAGAAAACCCCAAATGAGAGCATGGAGAGTGGGATGTGACTGATATGACCAAATAACAAATTAATCAATATTCTCCATTTAAAGTTAAGCAAGTCCTGAAAGTTGACAATTAACCTTCTTAAAAGCAATTTACTGTTTTCTGATAGGATCTAGCTATGGTCTCCCCATTCTAATCCACCTGCAGCACCTAGCTATCCCAAAGATTGCCTTCCATCTACTCTATATACATCCTGTAGGTAATCTTATTATTTCCACACTGTCTATCCAATTACAGTATAAGCTTTCTGAGAGTGAAGACATGTTTTTTGTTTGTTTTGTTTTGGTTTTTGTGCTTACTACTATTATTAGAGTATTGTGGCAGATATTTTAAGGAGCTTGGAGGAAATTTATGGTCACTTGAGTACTTTTTAATAGACAGGGTATCTGTTTTTCTTTTTTGATCTCATTACACATTTTCTTCAGCCCCGGCTGCTTTTCCTTCCTTGCATACTGATGTTATACCAATCAAGCCTGCTTTTGGAATGTATGAACCAATTTATTTGCATTAAATTTCCCATCCTTTGTGTCTTCACTTCATCATTTTATAATGTCAAAAACTCTCAAAACGTTGACATAAATAACTCAAAAGCACACAGGGTTCAGTTTGATCATAGATCCACAAGATCAAAAGTCACACTATTTTAGCATGAAATCCTGAATTTTACCACTTTTTCCTTTGGTTGGCCATGTTGAAGGATTGTGTGTGATTAAATAACTGGAAAGCAATGAGACTTAAATAGCGGTATACATGCATCCAAATGAGAGCCATACTTCAGAATAATCTCCCTGGTGGAAGGGGAGGGAGCTATATATATTCATTCAAATTAATCTTACATTGCTCTAAATATTTTTAGAAATCTTTTTTGTTGCCTTCAGATGTAGCTTACTTGCTACACAAGAAAACCACTGTTCCAATTTTAAAAAATCTACCCTTTGTCTACTTTGCCTCTCTCTCTTAATTTCCCCCTCCTCTGCTTTCATTGGCTTAATTTGACTCAGTTTAGCTCCTCCAAATAAAAACCAAATGCTAGTTGAAAGTTAAGGTGCCCCAGAGGAATATCTTGGCCACAGGCCAGACTGAGTTTTAAAGTATATAGAACACATCCTGCAACATATTGATATAATTCTTGTTCATGCATCCTGTGCTGTGGGGACAGAGGTGGGGAGCAGCTAGATAGAGCACTGAATAGAGTACTGGGTTTGCTGGCAGGAAGACCTGAGTTCAAATTTAGTTCAGATACTTGATGGCTGTGATTTCTGCAATTCGTTTAACCTCTGCTTTTCTCACTTTCCTCATTTGTAAAATGGGGATAGATTTAATAAGCTAACTTCCAGGGTTATTGTGAGAATCAAGTGAGATATTTGTAAGGTACTTGGCACATAGTAAAATCAATATAAATATTATTATTATCCTGTGATAAGTTAATCTAAGTAGTAAATTCCAAATACTTTTAGAATTTAGAAATCAAGTTGAAGACTGCTTATATAATCCATAAATCTATACATATCCTATTTGACTTTTCATTTATTAAAGCAAACTGCAGTGCATTTATATAACTTCAATTATACTTTCAAAACTGACCAAGTTTGTACTTAATTTCAAAATATGGAAAACCAAATCTCAAGGAGTTGGCTAACTTATTCATTTTGTTTTTCACAGTAGGTAATCATGGTTACGATAATGAATTTTCTGATATGCATCCATTGTTCTTGGCCCATGGTCCTACTTTCAAGAAGAATATTTCAAAGGATTCCATGAACTCGACAGATTTGTATCCACTGCTGTGCCATATTCTTAACATTCCTCCAATGCCACACAATGGATCACTGGCAAACGTAGAGGAACTGCTTTCTGAAACAGTTCCCACAGTGGTTCCCCATAGTATGATGACTCCACAGAGCAATGTGAACCTAAGGATTTATAAACTGCAGTCATATGCATACTTTATGGGAGTTTTCCTCGGTAGCATGATAGTGATTGTGTTTCTTATAGTATTTATTAAACACTTAACTCATAGCCAAATGCCCACCATACAAGAGCGGAATGTTGAAATAGCTCAGCCATTGCTATGGTCCTAAGATTGCTTTAGAATAAATATCTTTGTAGTTAAGTAGTTATTGTTTTTTTAAAAAAAGAAGTCTCATTACAGGAAACCAACTTCACATTTCCACAGAAAGAACAAACAGTGTTTTTTCATATACACACACAACCATGTATGTACTACACACACATACATACATGACATAAAAGTTGGATAAAAGTTCACAGTGTCATTTACCTGCATGAGATTAAAAATATAACTAAGAGCATGTCTTAACCTTATTTTTTAGCCTTGGAGGAGATTAATATCCAATGTTAGATGAACTGGAGACAAATTAAACATGTGGTGACTTTTAATCCTTAGAGATACCTCACTTTCAATTATTCTTAAAAGAAAATTACTTTTATTTTTAAAATTTAAAAATTTCAATGCACTTTATAGATTACCAAGTTCTAACATTTAATCAAATGATAAAAAAAAAAGCTCCTTATACCCATAACTAGTAGACATTACATTTTCCCTGTTATAAGGACACATGATTATTTTCCCACAAGAGAGATGCAGAGGTTCCTTCATAATTACATAATACTTCTCCTTAAAAGTTAAGAGACCTAGATTAAGTGAAAGTTTTCCTTAGCTAACTAGGCCTATCTTTATATCAAAAGAACGGAAGCAATTGCCTCTTTCGATGCATTTCATCATAGGCTTTCTAAAGCACATAATCCTCATTCTACTTTTAGAAACTACTCCATATGAAAGAGTAGCTGGCAAAGTTACTTTAAAAGCATTTCTTTTCATTATAAACTAATTTTTACATTTCCCATGTAATACTGAATACTTTAACAATTTCAACACCAAGTTCACTGTAGTCTCTTTTACTTACTAAAATATATAGATAAGCTAAGGGCAACTAAGTATTCTGGAGTTGCAGCTTTTTGACCTTGTTCTTGGAGTATTTGATTATTTTTTAAAATATTACTATCACAACTGGTACACAAAGGCTATAATATAATCAGTAAAGTAATGTTGTACTATTACTATGCTTAGATAAGGCCCCTTCCTCTATGGCATAGTGGATAGGAAACTACTTTGGAGCCCAAAAGACCTGTAATTCAACATCTGTTCCTGATGTGAACAAGCTGGGTAACCCAGCAGGGCACTTCACTAAACCTCTCAGACACCTTTTTCTGGGGTTTCAATTTAAATATCTTTTTTTAAAAAAAAAACCTAAGTAAAAAAAATAGTGACTTCATCTTAAAATATATACATTTTATACCTTATCAACCTCCCTCTGTTAAAAAAAAAAAGAAAGAAAGAAAAGAAAATATTTTTCTCCCTCCTATCCCTAACACTTTTTTTTTTGCTTTTTTGCTGAGGCAATTGGGGTTAAGTGACTTGTCCAGGGTCACAAAGCTAGGAAGTGTTAAGTGTCTGAGACCATTTTTGAACTCAGGTCCTCCTGAATTCAGGGCTGGTGCTCTATCCACTGCACCACCTAGCTGCCCCCCTAACCTATTAAAAAAAAATTTCTTTTAACAAATATACACACTCAAGCAAAACAAATCACTTCATTATCTATAAACAAAAAATGTATTTACGGCTCATTGTATACAATCTCTTTAATTGAACTGAAGTACTGATCCTCTGGAATCATGAATGGTCAATGTATGGATTGTAGTGTTTTGGGTTTTTTTACCTTAAGAAGTTGCCTGGTTTTTAGAGTTGTTGTCATGGTAGAAAATGATTCTCTTAGTTTTTTGCTCATTTCAGTCTTCAATAACTTCGAAAAGTTCTCAGAACTGTTCACTCTCCAATATCCTAAATTGTGGAGAGGTTGCCTACCTGCAATGCTTGAGGGAATTTGTTTATTAGATAGTTCCTCTCAGGGAAATCCTTAATCATTCCTATCCCCTAACATTACAATCAGTATTGATCAAATGCTTTTCTTTATAAGACCCTAATAATAATAATTAAACAAACAAAAAAAGTAACCTTATGAAGTAGAGAGGATTGTCTTAATGACTGTCTCAGAATACGTTTTAAGTTTTAAGCACCATGAGTCAGTAATTGGCAATATTTAAGTTTTCATTTAGAATTATATGCTCAATAAGTAATTGTTGAAATAAATGGACCAGCAATTTAAAGCTTTTAAAGAAAAACATTGCCACTTTTAATTGAGTTTTTGCAACATGGAGGCATTGGGATTATGTATTTCATTTAATCAAGACATTAAGTAAACTTCTGCAGTATATGTAAGACACTTTGCTAAGTGCTGGGGAGGGAGAAAATTGTAGGTGAATTAGTGTAAGGAATGTTTCTCTTCATTTCCATTTAGTAATTGTTATGTGCCTAATGTCACCCCAGTCCCTCTCATTCCCAACTGTATCTTAGCGCAAAAATGTATTTTAAGACATTTCTGTAAGTGCTCAAAAGGCTTCTCAGAGGAAAAAGTGAATATTGGGAAAGAAAGGTTTTGTTTTTTCTCTTAATGGGAAATTACATGATTTCTCTCAATAGATAAATTCTTTAAAATAGGTCAGAAAATCTTTACATATAAATTGATAGTTATTTGTACTAATGACTAACAAAACTATATTCTGGGATAAGTATCCAAGAATGGTAAGATGTGAAATAAAAAAAAAGTTGCATAGCATATGACTATAGCTGCACTTTTATGCTTTCTAAAACAATGTGAACAGATTTTTGTTAGATAATAGTACTACTAATACTTAACACCTGAATTGTTTTACATAATAAATGATGATATCTAAACTGACTATGTATTTATAAACCTCTTCAAGCTGTGAAACATGATACTAATATTTAACTCCAAGAAATTTAGAAGCTGGGTCTGCCATCTCAGAAAATGTATGCATCAATGTTGACACTTCATTTTCCAACTTCCCTGTAATGTTGGGATGTTGCTGTGTGGATGATACAATTAATATATGATGGCTTTGAAGGTTACATGTCCAAGTTTTTCTTTCTTTTCTTTTTCTGTAAATCAAAGTATGATGAAGACAGTTTTTTCCCTCAGTCTAAAAGTTGTTAATACCGTAAACAAGGGCATAGCAAAAATTATTTAATAATAAAAACTCAGTCTTGTAATAATTCCATTAAAATTAAGATTCTTATATACATCTCTAATTGTTCTTTTGTTTTAAAATATTTGACTTTACTACTCTTAAGCTATTAGGAAAGGCATTGTTGGAAAATGAATCAAAGTGGGTATGAGGTAATACCAATTAGTGGGGAAAGTGAGGCTGTAGGATCTCTTGTGCAGCCTAACCCTATTGGATGTTCCCAGTAAATCTGACATAAACTGTACTAGACTCCAAATAGAACAGGTCAGTTTCCATGTCAATCAATAGTAGATCGGCCCATGAGTAGCCCCTATACTTTTATCCCGAAAAAAATAGGATGACCCAGTCTTTAAAAAAAAAAAAAAACAAGGATTAAGAATGGAAAATAAAATCTCAAAAATAAATTAGCTTCCATTTTTCAATTACTTTCTTCAGGATTCTGGCTGACTACATTTAATCAAGTGAATCAATCCACAAGTATTTAATAAATGTATTCCATACCAGGTGTTTATGCTTAGTATTGGAGATAAAAAATAAAAATGAAACAATACCTGCTCCCAAGGGGCTCACATTCTAAGGTTTCAATTGCCCGTGAGATGAAAAAAGTCCCAAGGTCTTTAGGGTACAATGGCAATTTAGAAAGTCATGTCATTTATTGTCACTGTTCCCAGTATTCTCAAGCTTAAGACCCTAGGATGTCTTAAACAATTTAAACAATCTATAAAACAATAAAACAAGACATAGGACATTTGCCAATTTCCAGGGTGTAAGTGTTCACATTGAACAAATCAGTTGTCTTTCAAGAACTGGTTTAAGAAATGATGGTCAAGGTGATATTTTGACCTGTCTGTCACATGTTGCCTTCTGTTTCTCCCTTCTGGGTGACTTCAGCTAAATTGGCTTGCCTGCCCTCTGTGTGGCTTTATTTGGTGGGGTTCACTCTCCCTTTATTCACAGAAGTTGTTTCCCTGGGATGATGGCTGTGAGAGCTTGAGCTGGTAGATAACTGCATGAATGATCAGATTACCTTCTAATTTTCTTTGTAATTTTTCTCAAGGGAATTAAAAGGAGTTAGTTTTGGTACCTTTTGGCAACTCTGGTATAAGACTTTTTTTCAAACTTTTTTGTTTGTGCTATGAGCTCTTCCTTAGAATTTTTTTCAAATAAATAAACTCAGATGTATAGAACTGTATAGAAAATTAGTTATATTGAAATGCATTTATCATTTTTCCCATCTCATGGATTCCTGATTCAAAATCCCTAGGTAAGACATGGTGTGGGGGAAGGGGGGAAGTTGAAATTCATAGGAGAACACACACACACACACACACACACACACACATCTCTGTGGATTCATTTATTTGATTTGTATATGGACACACTTTCTGAAGTCAGGAAAACTTTGATTTCTGACACTAGCTTGTATGACTTTGAATAAGTCACATGTTTTCCCCTTGTTTCCACAATTTCTTCATCTGAAAAATACAGACAATAATAGTATCTCCTTTAATAAAAAAAAATAATAATAATAGTATCTCCCAGGGTGATTGTGAGAAATGAGAGATTTGTAAAACAGCAAAACAGCATATTGCTTGGCATACAGTTATCATTATTATCCCTTTTATATACATAATTTTTTATTAAGACTAGAGATAGAATCCGGAGTCATCTGATAATTGAGCCTGTGGGATCAAATGAGTTCACTAAAAGAAAATAGAGACAGAATTTAGAGGGTCCAGGACAGTTTTAGGAGGTAGGACATGGATGCTAATTGAATAAAGAGTGAAGAGGAGAAAAAAATAGAAGAACCAAGAAAAAAAGTGTCACAAAAAACGAGAGGAGAGAATATTCTGGAGAAAGTCACCAAGCGTCAAGAAATGATGAGAATTAAGAAAAAATCATTTGATTTGGCAACTTAGCTACTGTGTACTGTTTCATTGCATTTGCGATCTCAGCAACTAGCATGGTATTTGAAAAATAGTAGTTGTTCAAATGCAAAAACAGCAGTTATCAAAACCATTTGGTACTATTGGCTAAGAAATGAGTAGTTGAACAATGAAAAAGTTAGGATCACAAGACATAATAGTCACTATGTAATCTAATGTTTGATAAGCCCCAAAACTCCAACTTCTGGGATAAGAGCTCACTATTTGACAGAAATTTCTGGGAAAATTTAAAAAATAGTGTGGCAGAAATGAGGTATTGGCCAACACCTAACATTCCATACCAAGATAAGGTCAAAATGGCTTCATTATTTAGACATGATTTAGATATATAGTGATACTATAAGCAAATTAGGAGAACAAGGGATAATCTACCTCTCAGATATATGGAGAAGGAAGGAATTATGGTCAAAGAACTAGAGAACATTATAAAATGCAAAATGGATAATTTTGATTATATTAAATTTTTGTGCAACCAAAATCAATATAGCCAAGATTAGAAGCGAAGAAGAAAACTAGGGGAAAATTTTTATATAGAAGTGTTCTGATAAAAGCCTTATTTCTAAAACATATAGAGGACTGACTCTAATAAGAATACAAGCCATTCTCCAATCAATGAAGGGTCAAACGATATGAACAATTTTCAGATGAAGAAATTAAATCCATTTCTATCATAAAAAATGCTGAAAATCATTATTGATAGAGCAAAGTAAGAAGACTTTGAGGTACTGCTACACATCTCTCAGATTGGCTGAGATGACAGAAAAAGATAATACATGTTGGAGATGTGGGAAAAAATGGGACACTAAAACATTGTTGGTGTGAACTGATCCAACCATTCTGGAGCACAATATGGAACTATGCCCAAAGGGCTATCAAATTGTGTATATATCCTTTGATCCAGCAGTGACTCTACTGGGCCTGTATCCCAAAGAGATCTTAAAGGGGAGAAAGGGACCCATTAGTACAAAAATGTAACAGCTCTTTTTGTAATGGTAAGGAACTGGAAACTGAGTGGATGCTCATCACTTGGAGAATGGTTGAATAAATTGTGGTATATGAATATTATGGAATATTATTGTAATATAAGAAATGATCAGGAGGATGATTTCAAAAAGGCTTGGGGAGACTTACATGAACTGATGCTAAGTGAAGTAGAACCAAGAGAACATTGTACAGAAAAACAAGATTATGTGATAATCAACTCTGATGGACTTGGCTTTTCAACAATGAGGTTATTCAGGCCAGTTCCAATAAATTTGTGATGGAGAGAGCCATCTGCATCCAGAGAGAAGACTATGAGACTGAATATGGACAACAACATAGTACTTTCACCTTTTTTGTTGTTTGCTTTTTTTCTTTTTTGATCTAATTTTTCTTGTGCAAAATGATAATTGTGGAAATATGTATAGAAGAATTGCACATGTTTAACATATATTGGTTTACTTGCTGTCTAGGGGAGGGAATGAGGGGAAGGAAAGGAGAAAAATTTGGAACACAAGTTTTTGCAAGGGTGAATGTTGAAAACTATCTTTACATATATTTTTAAAATAAAAAGCTATTATTAAAAAATAAGTGTTCAAAAATGATTGTTGATTAAGGGATGATTGGTAACTTTGGAGAGAGAAGCCAGAATAAAAAAGGTTGAGAAAGGGGAGAAGGTAGAGAAAATGAGTGTAAACATCTTTCTTTTCTAGGAATTTGTCTATGACAGGGAGAAAAATAGTGTGACAAATTGAAAGATTCAAGAGAAGATAACTTCTCAAAATTTCCACAATAAAATTCCAACTAGGCTTTCTATGTTATGATAAAAGTATTGAGGCTCAAGGGATACCCCCAGAATTTTGGGGTTCCAAACCAGTGTGATAAGATGTCTCAAAAGAATTTGAAAGCTCAGACCCATCTCCAAGTCAAGGGGCAAAGTTAATTATAATTATAACATTAATGAAAGTGGACTAAGTACCAAAAGAAGTTAGCAAAGATCCAGGAGCAAGAAAATAAATTTATAGGGAAAAATTAGAGAAACCAAGTGCTTCATGTCACTGATATACTAATTTTGTGGATTAGAGGTAGAGTTGAGGAGTGGTCTGGTTCTGACTTTGGGCTTAGATGCAGTACCCATAGTTCTCTGGGCAGAGCTCAAGGTGGAGGGGAAGAACCTTCTGGAAGTGTGTTTTTAGGTCTAAAATATCATTAAGTCAAGTGGCAGACACCCACTTTTGTTCTGCTCTTGTGTCAACTTTTAACACCCCATTATTGTTGTTCTTTGGTCTCAGAAACTCTTATCACTGACCACAGGCTGTTGTCTGACAGCAATATCTGTGGCCTTAGCATCCTGGTCATATAGAGTAAATTGAGGCAGAATAGCTGGGGCGGGGGGGAGAAATACATCATTTCTAACTACATCACTCCCAAGGCCAGGTAGCCTTAGGGTTATTGCTACATCTCCCCTAGAAGCTGTACCCCATCAAAAGTATTATGATGTCACAGTAAACGTACCCTCAATACAAAAATGCTGCCAAAGTTATAGTATTACCTCCATTCCTTCTTCATGGCCTCTAAGTGTTGAGTGTGGATTCAGGAAGGAAATTCCATTTCATACACTTTAACTAGCTGTGTCATCCTGGGCAAGTCCATTTAACTTCTGCCTCACTTTGCTCATCTGTAAAATGGGCATAGCATCCATCTCCCAGATTTTTGGGGGATCTTAGCATAGTACATGGCACATAATGCCATACAAATATTATTATATAGTCAAGAATTGACAATATGACTTCTTATATCTTCTTATGAAAGGAAAGCAGAGCCTTATATTAGAAAACTCTGGCAAGAATCTAGAGACATAGGTTTTAAATTTAGTTTTCTCTTCTACTTTGTTCACTTTGTAAATTGAGTTCAAATCTAAACTCAGCCACTTAATGCTTGAGTGATCTTGAGCAAGTAATTTATATAAAGGATGTGTAACATATAATTTACAAAAATAAAATACTCTATTGCAAATTCTTAGCCAATTGAATATCATAGAATACTTTTTTTTTGCAACTTTAGCCAACTTGTGACAATTCAATCATGTTTTGATATTCTGATCTGCTATTTTTCCAACAAATTTATTATCATTACATCTAAATTTCTTCCAGTGTCCCTGGGCAGCTAGATGGCACACTGGATAGAGTGATGGCATTAGGGTCAGAAAGACTCATTTTTGAGAGTTCAAATCTGGTCTCACACACTTACTAGCTGTGAATCCTGGGCAAATCACATGTTAGCTTCAGTTTCCTCATCTGGGAAATGATCTGGAGGACATGGCAAACCACTCTATTACCTTTACTAGGAAAACACCAGCTGAATCATCAAGACTTGAACATGACGAAAAATGACTGAATTACAAATTCCTTCCCTGTACCTCAGAGAGTCATTTTATGCAACAAATGTTTTTTTAAAGAAAAAAAAAAGGGGGGAATAAACAAAATCTAATTGACACATTGAAAAAGTCAGAAAATTTATGCAATGTTTCACACCATGAACCTGTAGGAACATTTGCAAAGGAACAAGGAAAGCAAGAGGTCTTCTCTGGGATAACACATTTTAGAAATTTAAAGTTTTTTGATGGTTATTCCATTTACATTGTTGTACATGATTTCTCTTTGGCTCTGCTTATTTCACTCTGCATAAGTTCTTTTCTTTCTACACTGTATTCATATTTTATAGTTTTTATAGTATAGTGATATTCATGTACAAGTTTAGCATTTTCTCAATCAAGAGATACCTACTTTGCTTCCAGTTCTTTATCACAAAAATTGCTGGTAGAAATATTTTGAATATAAAAATCTACACATATTTTCAATCTTTTCTCCAGCTCCTTGCATCTTCATCAGAAAGCTGAGTTTCTCTTAAAGAGTTTAGTTCCTGCCCAAAGTGAAAAGTCTTTTAAGTGTCTTTTTAGGTGTCTTTTAAGGTGACATAGGACCAGATAACTTCTTAAACCTCTTCCAAGTCTAAATTATCTTTGTTCTTCTAAAATGTCAAATTCAACCCTGCTTCTCCTCTCTTCCCACTCCCTCCATATGCTAGTTGCTTGCTCTCTATGGGGATGGGACCATTCCGTTCTCGGTTGCTCTGTTTTCTGTTAAAGGCTATTTTCCCTAAATTCATTCCAACTTTCAGGTCTCAGATCAGATGAAATTCCCTAGTCTGATGTTTTCACATTTGCATACACTGGACCTCAAATCTCATTAACTTTGTATTTATTCATTTTCTTCCTTTCTCCAATTTTACTTTTCTGAAAATGGGGTGGATTGATATTAAAAAAAAAAGTGAAGTGAGAGGGTAAAGAAATTCGTGGTAGTTCTAACAAGACAATTAAAACACACTATAGAATTCTGACTTTCCTGATGTCTCATTTTGTTCACTTCTGCCTGACCATGCTAGAAATAGACGTCAACATTTGGAAAGGTTGCAGGGGACCAGTGTTTCTGGACTTTTCAAATTCACAACATCCTTTGGGGAAATAAAGTAGATGATAAAGCTGAAAAAATCAACAGGACTAAAATATAGTGTGTGTGTGTGTGTATACACATAGAGAAAGTATTTTTTAAGTTTTCATTTTACCAACAAAGTACTTATAAGTGTTCAAAATATGAAAGGAAAATTCTACTTAGTGCAGGAATTTAGTTGAGTTGAAAATGAAGGAAAAATTGGTGACTTTGAATTCCAGGTGAACTTAATTTTATCACAAAACAGAAAATACTAATTAAGTAGTGATTGTGTCAGCCACCTCCATTTGATATCAGTCAACAAGGAGGCGATGGTGAAAATGAGGGCAGCAATGTTTTAACTCACTGCATTTTATTCGGTGTCACTTAGTTGCCCAGAAAAACATTAGTTAAAATAGCAATTAACAGAAGGCAAGTGTGCTTCTTAACCCCAAATGGCTCATTTAAGGTGAATTCTGTCTCTTCTCCCCTGATTCCAATCTCTCAGGTAGGAATAGCTTCATTGTCTCTTGTCACAGGATCTCTGCCTTCCAAGGTTGATTCCTGGGTGCTTTCCCTGCTGCATGCCCCAGGAGATAATAATACAAGTTACGGAACTGTGTGTTAAAACCAGAAACCATAGAATGCTTTGTGTGAATCACTATTTGGATAAAGACAACAGCTAGAGGCTGGGATGACTAATTTTAGTGTGTAAAATGATCTTTGTTTTCATCATACCTCTGAATGTAACAACAGCTACTCCAACTGAAATCCCAAAGTCAATTTTTTTCAGTAATGAAAGTCACCTAACTAGTTATTTGATCAAATTAAGTGAATAATTTTAGTTACACTTATTATTTACAAGTCCATCCCCTATGCCCTTAGATTTTTTTTTTTAATCAAATGATCAGGCTTGCTAACTCTGGTAGTCATTATGCAAAAACTTGTCAAACTACTAAAATAATTTTAAATTGCTTTTTTCTGAGAATAATTTTTTAAAGAAAGTCCAAGAACTATTGAAATTATTAATAGCTAGTAGAACTTTAAAGTTTTCAAAGCACCTTACACATAATCCTAAGAAGTTGTGTTATCCCCATTTTACAGATGAAACTTGCCTAGGTGTATATAGTTAATAACTCCTCATCCCCCTAGAAACCGGGATAATTGGGGGGGGGGGGAGTCAGTCCTGTGCTCAAGGAGCTCACATTCCATTAGGAGAAAATATACCTAGAAAATTAATTATCAAATATAATTTCTCCAGGGAGAGAACAAGGAATGAGGGCAAGGTGGAGCTCAAGATAGAATTCTCTATCATAAGCTAAATCAGGCTGACAAAAATAGGTTGGAGTCAGTTTGAAAATTTTAAGAGCATGTGCATTTTATCCTATAGCAGGGGTGGAGTGTCCAGCCTACAAGTAGTATAAGGCCTCCAAAATCATTTGGCCTAGTGATGTTGAGCTGAAAGCTAGGTACAACCACCTCCTACTGCTTGAGTTTTTAAGTTGATAATTTTGTATAGCCTATGAATGGTGTTATAAGTATCCAAATGGTCTTTGGCAGAAAAAAAAGGTGCTTCACCCCTGTCCTATAGACAAAATGGAAGCCAGGTAGTGGAACCTCTTCAGGGGAAGTGACAAAGTCACATCTGAACAAAATATCAATTTGGTAGCTTTGTGAAGGACAGATTGAAGAAGGGATACACAAGAGAGCAGCTATTCAGTCTCTAAAAGGATATTTGAGAGACCAGCTCATGGAGGAGGACTTAAACCTATGGTGATTGGAGTAGGGAAATAGGGGAAAAGGGTATGAATGTGAGATTATGAATGCAGAATTAGACAGATTTCAAAAAGATGAAGGAGAAGTTGAGGATAACTAGAGAGGTAGAATCTTGGGGAAAAAAATAAGAAAGCAAGGAAGAGGGAGTAATGGGAAAATAAGTTTATTTCAACTGTTGAGTTTTTGTCTCCAGCCCTTTTAAAACATAGTAAGTACTTTATGAAATGTAATGTTAGCATGCCAACTCACAACCAATCCCCTGACAAATTGAGAAGTTTCTAAATTCTAGCAAAAGTGACTCTCTCCATTGTCTCACATTTTTAAGAATTCAAACGACAAATAGTCAAAGGATTTGAACAGAAAATTTTCAGATGATGAAATTAAAACTATTTCTAGTCATATGAAAAGTTGCTCCAAATCACTACTGATCAGAGAAATGCAAATTAAGACAATTCTGAGGTACCACTACACACCTGTCAGATTGGCTAAAATGACAGGAAAAGATAATGATGAATGTTGGAGGGGATGTGGGAAGGCTGGGACACTGATGCATTGTTGGTGGAGCTGTGAACGGATACAGCCATTCTGGAGAGCAATTTGGAACTATGCTCAAAAAGTTATCAAACTGTGCATACCCTTTGAGCCAGCAGTGTTTCTAATGGGCCTATATCCCAAAAAGATTTTAAGGGAGGGAAAGGGACCCACATGTGCAAGAATGTTTGTGGCAGCCCTTTTTGTAGTGGCTAGAAACTGGAAACTGAAGGGATGTCCATCAATTGGAGAGTGGCTGAATAAATTATGGTATATGAATATTATGGAATATTATTGTTCTGTAAGAAACGGCCAGCAGAATGATTTCAGAGAGGCCTAGAGAGACTTGTATGGACTGATGGTGAGTGAAAGAGCAGAACCAGAAGATCATTATACACAGCAACAAGACTATGATGATCAATTCCGATGGACATGGCTCTCTTCAACAATGAAATTCTTCAAACCAGTTCCAATTGTTCAGTGATGAAGAAAGCCATATACACCCAGAGAGAGGGATGTGAAATGTGGACCACAACATAACATTTTCATGCTCTCTATTGATGTTTGCTTGCATTGTGTTTCCTTTCTCAGATTTTTTTTCTTGTAGATAGGATTTTTCTTGCACAACAATGCTGTGTGGAAATATGTATACATATATTCGATTTGTCAAGTATTTTAACATAATTAATATGTAGTGGATTTCCTGCCACCTGGGGGAGGGGTGGGGACTAGGGGGGGGGAAATTTGTAATGGAGAGCTTTGTAAGAGTTAATGTTGAAGAATTACCCATACATATGTTTTGCAAATAAAAAATTTTAATTAAAAAATAAAATTTAAAAAAAAGTACCTCTCTCCAATTTTAAGTAAATCGAAATTTGAACTTCTGAATGTTGTGCATTTTTTTGCTCTGATTATACTTGAGAGTGCAGGGTAGGGATAGGTTTTTCTTTCAAAGAAGCAGAGATAATTATGGCCTAAATCAAAGCTTCTTATATTGTGGGTCGTGGCCCTTGTATGGGGTCATGTAACAATGTTAGGCTTGTGAAATTATTAATTATCATCAGTAAATATTTGATATGTATATCTATTTTTATATGCCTATATACCTGAGATTATGTAAAAATTTCTCATTATTAAAAATAATGCATTTTGTAAATACATTTACATCTAGAACTGAAGAGAGAATCATTGCTAAAAAGACAAAAGTTAATAACTGCTAATTAAGGTAAGGTGATGACCATTTATTCAAAGGTAAAGCTGTCATCATAGAGAGCACTGTCTTTTTGTTGACAATAACTCTGAGGCTCTAAATTCTTGTTAAATTCTTGAAATTAACAGCATTATATATAAGTCAGCAATATAGGCATATATATAATTTATATATCATATTATATACATATATGTTTATATAACATATAAAAATATATTATATATATATATATAAAAACTATAAAACTGAAGCAAAGGTTTGGCCATAATGCATTTTGTAATAAGAACTCATATTAGAGATAGAAGTGAGAGTCATCCAAGAAGATGGAGTCACTCTTTAAGTGACTCCTCTTAGCTAAGTAACTAATTCTCTGGATTGGGGATAGTAGTGCCCACCAGACTACCGGCTCTTCTTTGAACCTGGGCCTTTTAAGTCAATATCTAGGTAAGCAACAATTGTTTTAAAAAAAGGGGGGGGAACAATATTCAACTGCCATGTTTGGGGCAGGTAAGCTGGCCTTGCAACAGCCGCAAGAAACCCTTGAAGGAGATGGGGACAGCATGTGCTAGGCCAAGTCACAATCCCCACTTCTACCTGACCACTACCTCCTCTCTGGATCCTAGTGGAGATAGTCTAGGACAGACACTGAACCCAAGCCACTTATGAAAAACAATCCCTCCCCAGGATACTGATCCTGCTTGCAGCTCAGCCCCCACAGTGAACCCTGAGGGAAGTAATACCTGAAAAGGAGTCCTACCTTCCTAGCCACTATTATATCAATCACACACCACTACACCAAGCACCATCAATGACAAGGTAAGCCATCTAATATTCCCTGAAGTGGCAGCATCTCTCAGACATATTGGTCCTACTTATGGTTGTTATCCTGGGAAACAGCATATGTGGAGATGCAACTCTGCAATGCTTGAATAACCATAGATATTCAAAACCCAGAAAAGATCCTCCAAAGTCCTATCAATCAGAATCATTCAATATAAGAAACATAGGATTATGTTAATGGAAATTACATTAGAGATGATGCATTATGAAATCTGCTTTGGTGATGCATCTAAAGACCATAGGATCTTTCCATATGACTTGTGGCTTAAACTTCCTACACACACTACCTCTTATTAGAATGTGAGATCTATTAAAGGAGGGACTGTTTAGTTCTTCTATTTATATCCTGAGCAGGTAGTTCAGAGAAAGCACTTAATAATTTTTCATTCATTTTAAGGATTTAGAAGCTTATAAAGTACTTTACTTCCACAATGTAATACCATTTACAGATAAGCAAGGTGAGATTTATTAAGTTTCACAGGTAGCACATGGACACACCACATGCCACTTAAGAGACAGAACAAGGACTTGAAATCAGGATTAATCAATTTAACTCCAACATGCTTTCACCCTACCACTGCTACCTCTCAATAAAATTTACGCTTAGAATAAAGAGAGTAGAGAATTTGAGGATAATTTTTATTGGTGCAGTGGTTTTTTTCAAAGGCATATGGCAAAATCTCTCCATAGAAATCTAAATTAAGTCAAAATATATTTTACTTAAAACTTAAGGTACTACACATTTTTAAAAAGCATATTTTTCACACATTTATTTTATTCACACACAGTATTTTATGAGGTAAAAATGGACAAACATTTTTAGTCATTCTTGCCCCTCTTCAACAATCACCTTTATTAAAAAGGGCAGCATTTTCTTCAGGGACCCCTTAATCCCTTTTCTTTCCTTTTTCTTGCCCCCTCCCTTTCCCCCTCCCTTTCCCTCCTCAGAGCTTACCAGATACTAGCAAAGAGATCATTCAAAAACCATGAAAATACACTTTTCAATTTTCCAGTGCTAAGTAGCTGGATATTCAAGTTATTATAACAAGCATATCAGATCACTGCAAGGAATATATATAAATGGGTTAAAATTTTTAGCTGTTCATAAGGAGAATTGTCCCCATATACTAAAAAAAAAAAAAAAGATGCCTTCTATCAGTTTTATTCTTAATTTAAAAAAATCAAAACTTTTTATTACTCTCAACTGACAATGCTGAAAAATCTTCTATCTCCAGAATTAAATATTTCAAGGAGTATATAAAAAGATGCCAACTTTATTAATCAAATATTTAAAATGCTTATCAAAATGTTATAGCAATCTGATAAGGTTAATTTTATTAGATATTTATCCAGTGCATTATAGCAGATTCTGGCTTATTTTCTAGAGTGGCAGGCTAAAAATTTCATACTGTAAATTAACTGAAAGTATAACTTAAGAATAAACATTCCATTATAAATACTATTCTTTTCCCAAGGGGGGGGAATATATATATATACATGTATATTAACAAAACCAAAAAATAATCCAACTTTGTTGGGATTTGCCAGATAAATGCATATTCTTATTTTAAATAATTTATTAGCAAAACAAAAGTTACATTTTAGAAAGTTGAGATTTTTAGAATCATAAAAACTTCTCGAAAATTAATAAACCTACTGATTCATCTCATTGTAAAGGTCAACTTCTGCTCCAATCACTATAAAATAATTTACAACCATTTCAGGCACTTGCTCTAAACACAGGCTAATATCCCGAATTTAAAAGTTCTGAAAAAAGTTTGTGATTATGTTCTCTTAGGCTTATTTTGTTCTATAAGTAAGTTTCTAATCTGAAATATATAGTAATACACTAATTTATAAAAATAAACTACTATCCTTTTATATTAGCTATTCTCTGGCTCTATAATCAGGGTAAAATCAGATACAAATATTTGTCAAAAAGACAAAAATAATCCCCAAACGACCTTTTATTCATGTGCTCTCTATAGTCAATACTCCCTTACCTACATATACATTAATCACATTTAAATTATTTTTGCAGACTTGGTCTGGGAATCTTCTCTAGAGGCCAACTGACTTGATTACTCAAAGAATTTTGCTACCAAAATAGGGTCAAAGTAGAATACCCAGGTTGGCTTAATCAATTCGATAATCCACAAGAGTGCTTTTCCCATCCCCATAAATAATTAAAAGTTGATTTATTTAGGAAACAAAATATTTTTCGAAGTGTCTTCCAATACTGATGTTTACAAGTTCAGTTATTCAACATTTCACTCCTGACTTTTTAAAAATCACAACTTCTATTGCACACTTGTCTCAGGTATTCCTCTTGATTACAGACACAAAATTTTCCACTAAAGAGTTGCAATGTGTTAACTTCTTTTTAAGAATCTTACATTTTAAATTACATTAGAAAGTGCCACCTCTGAATAGAAAGAACTCCTTCACAATAAATCTTTGGCTTTAAGCCAGTCAAAACATGAAAAACAATGTTTCTGTGATACAAATAAGAACTGAAAAAAAGTCAAAAAATTATTTGGAATACTGAGCATCATCACAGTGTAAATAATTTTTATTCTTCAAAGATGACACATTCTTGATGGCTCAACTTCCTAGAAAGCTGAATCATCAGGAATATTTAAAGGGGAGAGAGAACTTCTTAAGTCTAAAATTCATGTTTGATAGTAACAGAACATTAAATGTTAAAATAAATAACATGAGAAAGTTAACAATAGTAACCAAAACCAGTGATTAAAAAAATAGTATAAAAAAAGTATAGTTTTAATTCATGAGTTACAAAGTTAGGATGGGTTAAGTTTCAATGAAAAAATGAAATCTTCCTAAATGGTTATTGCCTACAAAGGTGTTTAAAATTTACCCAAAGACCTAATTTTAAAGTTAGGTTGTCTGGTTCTCTTTTCAAAAAAGGTGGGAAAAAAGTCCAAGTGTCATATAGACACTAAGTACATTGCAACTCATGTAGAAAAGGCAATCATAAAATAAATACTTTGTCATATCAGTCATGCTTCTTCCTGCATTTTCAATCAGGTACAATTCTTCAAGAAGTATGTAAAAGACCCTATCAAATTAGTGTAATAAAATAAGAAAAATTTTTCAAAATTGTTGATGAATACACGTTGACTAGCAAAAATTTAACTCTAACTTTCCTAAAAATCATTACTTCTTAAATTGGATTTCTGCTTTCCTATTTCCTAACTCTACATCAAGGACAGAAATTCATCATAAATATATGTGTGTGTGTGTGTGTGTGTGTGTGTGTGTGTATGTGTGTGTGTGTGTGTGTGTGTATGTGTGTGTGTGTATTACTTAAGGGCAAAGGTCTTATTAAGGGCTAATACAAAAATATAGAAACTCTTTTCTCCCCGATACATGAATGTGCAAGAATTCCATGAAAAATTTTGTTTCATTTACAAATATAAAAATTCACTATAGACCTAGATACTTGCTAAGTTTTTGGTATTTGGAGGTGCAATAGTTGCAAAAATAAAAAGTGACAAAACTAATTCTGCACAATAGACTTTTCTAGTTAGCAAAAGAGATCACTTTTTGGCTTGTCTAGTGAACTTATCTATAGTCAGAATAGTTTATATTTGCTAACACACCGAAAGATGTATAAAAACAACTGTTAACATGTTTGGTCTAACTCCTTTGTAATTCTTTCAAAGGGTACCTTTTGCTGATATACCATCCAGCATAATTCTCCTATATTTGATGACTAACTCAAATGACTGCTTCAAGACACAAAGTCAAAACTTTCCACAGGCTATCCAATCAAAGGGTCATCATCATCTTCTTCTTGTAGTTGAAGTCGAGAAAATGGACGTGGAACAGTCAGTTTGTTTTTCATGATAATGATGAGGCAGGTCAGAGTAGTTAATGCCAGAAGGGCACCAATCACTATTCCGATAGCTTCTGGGAGATTTATGCACCACTGATCAGCTAATAAACACTTAGTGTTACTAAAGGTTCCATTGTTTGGATGTGGTTTTAATCCCAAGATGTGACACATCATAGGATAAATATCTACAATATTAATTGTGTTGTGCTTGTAGCCTTTGTGAAAGGCAGGGCCATGAGCAGCTAGGAATGGATGCATGCTTGGCAAAGCATTATCATAACCATGGTCACCTACTGAAAAAAAAAATAACAAAAACTTGTTAGTAAACAAATTAATTTTCTTAGCAGCCAAAAAGAAAAACCCCAAACCTAAAAGTGTTTCCAAAATAAGCACAGTAGACACATGCATGACCTCTGATTAACGAAATCATTTCTGGCACAGATATAAAAATCAAGGTTTTTGGACTATGGTTAAGCCTTATTCAAATCCCACCACTTTCAAATTTCAACCACATTTCCCTGCCACATTTTTTCTTAGTCTCCAGATTCCCTTCTATCTGCTACCATTTATTCTCACAATTTTCTAAAGTGTGTATTGGGCATAAGAACCAATGGGAACAATATAAATGAGTAAGAGCATAATAGGGAGTTCATAGTATGAGAACACAGAAATGATTAGGTGAGGTTAATAAAGTTGACAATATATATTAAGGATTACAATTAGTGGTTCCCTGTCTCACTGTGAACAACAAATTAAAAAGTTATGATTGTCAATAAATATTTTAAGAACAATGATTTCATGATCAAAAATCCTTTGACTGGAAAATCCTGTGCAACTCCCCAACTCCAAACTATCTAAAAAATTTCAGAAATATACAATGAAAACTTATTTAAAAAAACCCTTTGAGGAACAAAGACATGTAGCTATGGCATATGAATAATCAATAACCACTACAAGTATAATACACTAAGGTGTGCTGTAATATCTGATTAAAAGAAATATTAGCCTAATTAATTGAAAATTCAAATTTATTTTAAGGCATTAATTACAGTAATGTTAGCTCATACTGTGGCAATAAATCCTTTAGGTAATATTATCTTCACAAATAATATGATTATGTTTGTTAGTATAAAAGGCACCTAATATAATTAAAAGTTAACTTAAAATTTACTATTAACATTAAAGTGATCACTAATCTAATATATTCCCAGGACCAGATTTTCTTAAACCACATTAGTTTTAGCACAATTTTCACTGTTCCACATCTACCAACTTTAAGAATCTTCATGCCATATAGCTCTTTCTGAAATTTCATGATAAACTGAGTTATTTTCTTAGCACGGTAATAACATTTTTAGTGTAAATGACATTTATCTGAATTTTGGTGTGGGGTCCAATATATAAAGAATTTTCCCAGGTATTTATTAATTTTTTTTTTTTTTGCTTTTTGCTGAGGCAATTGAGGTTAAGTGACTTGCCCAGGGCCACACAACTAGGGAATGTTAAGAGTCTGAGACCAAATTTGAACTCAGGTCTTCTTGACTTCAGAGCTGGTGCTCTATCCACTGGGCCACCTAGCTGCTCCAAGTAACTGTTTTTGAAAGAAATGTAAATTTTTTAGATTTAGCAGCATCTTCTTTCATTGGAGAGGTGGGAATCTAAGAATATGGATGCTTACATACACCATTCAAAGATGGCTGGCCTATCAATGGATTATTTTTTTTTCTTTCATTCTTATAAGATTATATCCAGAAATAATAGGAATGTATTAAAAAAAAAAAGGCATCAAAAATTTAAATAAAATAGGGAGGGCAGACCTAGAGAAGTAGTGAGTACCTTCATTTTAAGATTGTACCAATCAATGTAATGATGCTCAGAATGAGAATTATATATCATTTAGATAAGTTTTTGTAGTATATGGTAACACATTATTATTATCAAGCCTACTCAGGTCCATGGGTTACTTGAGTCTATATTAAGTGGCTCCAAAATGTCATGGTCTTTAAGTTCACAAGTCTGTTTTTTAATAGTTTGATCACTTCCTTTACTGAAAAGCTATCAGTTATTTCTGCTTTTGTGTCCTACTTCTAATGTACTGTTTCTAATCTGTTATAACTAAACTTGTTAGGAGTGTGTACATCATTAAAATCTCATTTCATATATATTGACACTACTAAGGTAGTTTTAGAGCTAGAAGGGACCTCAGAAATGAATGTCATAATTAAAAACCATGACCAAATTCTACCGATTTTAAATGCAAGAAGTGTCTCAGATAAAAAACAAAAGCATTTTTGACAATGTGATTTGCTCCTTCCCCAAGTCAGCCAAAAAAACACTTACATTTAAATGATTCATTAAGCACAATCGTCCAGCCTTCATCAGCAACCAAAAGAACAGGCTGAATTCGTCCATTGTGCTGGTAATGAAATCTTCCAGGAATATCATCTTTAAGGTAGGCTTTCATGTGAGAACTGCAATGTTCTAGCTTTTTAAAAACATAGGTTTGATCTAGAAGAAAAAGGAAATAGATGAATAATTAAGTCAATGAATATACTAAAAGGAAAAATATAACAGGGATTAAAGAAATCAACTTATCATTTTGTGAATTTGTATCATAATACTTTTCTGAAACTATTAATGACCCAATTAGTTTCTTTGCTGATTTTCTGGTATTTTCTAAGCAAACCATCTGCAATAGGGATAGTTTGTCTCCTTTCTTTCAATATTTATACCTTTAATTTCTCCTACTTATTGCTACTGGTAGCAATACCAGTCAAATTATAGTGGCATTTTTGTATTACCTCTGCATATGATAAAAAAGCTCAATAGTTCTTCATTGAAAGAAATGTTAACTATTGGTTTTACAGACATACTTTCTGTTATACTAATAAAAAGGTCCCTCCATAACTACAATTTTTAGCATTTAGTACTACAGTTACTCAAAGTGGGATTTTAAAAAATATCTATTGCTGTTTTTAACATGACTATGCTATATGCTTTCCTATGCTGAAAACTGTATGGCAGAATACTAATTTGGTCATAATGAATAATTATATGTGCATATATATAAACATACACATGTAAATGAATATACATACACACATATGTATGTATAAGTGTATATATATATATATATGCCTTTTAGCTAGGATTTTATTTACAATTTTTATATCAATATTCATTGGTGGTATCCTTCTTAATTTAGCTTTTAGACTCATTTGGTTCAAAAAAGGAGTTTGGTATTGATTTTGAATTACGAATAATTTTTATAGTAAAGACCTTTCAAGATGCAATACATTTGTAAACCTGCTTAAAGTTTTTTCTTTTTCCCTTCTAGTATATTATTTGTTCAATTTCACATTCTGAAATTGTGTTAAGACCACCAATTCTTTTTTGTGAATATTCTATCTAAAATTTACGTAAGCCACTTTTTGTATTCTGCTCTACTAGCAGAGTTCCTGTTACTGAATATTTTTGGAATAATTTCCAAACCACAATAACCACCAAATTCATCTAATATTCCTTAAGAGATAAGTAATAATAATGTGATTATGTTAGAATACCTTAATTATATAATCAAAGCCCTTTTATTGACATTGTAGATTATCTATAGCAATTTTAGAAATGCTTGCCCAACACATTAGCTTCTGTCAACTTAGATGACAAACTAATTTTAACATCACTAAAAAAAGAAATCGTTAGGCAATAAACATGGAACATAAGTAAAGATGTATTCCAAAGCTAAAATAAATGGCTTTTAAATTATCTGTGGTCTGTCTCTACTTTAATGACACAGAAAAATAAGGCATAATTCATATCATTAAATTGCTACTTTGAAGATATATATCTCCAGTTACATAAAATGTGCAATATATATCCAGTTACATGAAATGTGCAAGCCAGCATTTTTATACTTCTTTTACTTTAAGAGTATAGATCTGTCTAAATTAAAGACAGATTTGCTGAAAACTGAAACAGCAACTTTTTATACTTTTCCCCTCCCCCAATATAGCAGTTCCCTGTCTAAATATATACATACTTTCTTTAGGCAGTATTGCAGCAACTGGAGTCGTGTCTATTATAGTGTAGTTTGAGCGATCAATGCAGGCATCCAATTTTATCAATTTATCCTTGGAACACTGAGTCATCCCATGATCACTTGTAATGATCACATTAAGGCTTTCCCACAACCCCAGTGTCTTGAGTTTATGGACAAGGTGGCCAATGTGGTTATCTACTTCTTTCAATACAGCACTCATGTGCTCTTTATCTTCAGGTCCATATTTGTGTCCACTTGCATCTGGTTCTTCCCAATAGAGTGTTGCAAAGGTAACCAAAGGATCTGAGCTGTTCAACCATTTAGTAATATTGCCTAATCTCTCATCAAATGTTACCAAAGGATTATAATTCATAAAATAGGAGGGAGTTGTATTGTGGATAGCCACATCAGTACCAGGCCACATAGCAGCAGCACTTGTTCTGTTTTCCTCAAGTTCATTGGTTACCCAAATGGGGGTTGCTTCATTCCACCAAAAAGGATCTTTATCTTTAGATTCTGAAAAATTTTTGTGTGTGTCTTTATCATACATTGAGTTAGCCACAATGCCATGGTTTTCTTCATACAGGCCTGTCACTATGCTGTAGTGATTTGGAAAAGTCTTTGTGATAAAAACATTCTTGACATGTTCCACCAAAACACCTTCTTCGATAAAACTATGAAGATGAGGAAGTTCATACTTCTTTAGATAGTCAGCTCTGAAGCCATCAAAGGATACCAAGAGTAATCTGGGCATCAAATTATATGTAGAATTGCCTCTGCAGCTAGTTATAATTCCAGAAAATAGAAGTGTCAATACTAACTTCATTGTGGACATTATTCCAAAAGGTAAAAGCCAATCTTCCTAAAAAATATAAAAATATTCATTTCAGCAGTTAATAACTCATTTTTAAGGTAAAAATTATTGGAGATCACATTTTTATTAAATGAAATGAACAATAATAAAATTGGAAACAAAAAGATTACTGTGCTTGATTAAAAATAGATGATATAATATAAATGATCTAATGCTAAGAAAATAAAAATACTTTAACTGCTCTTAATTTAATTTTCTGAGTGTCTATGTATTTTCTTTTTTTGAGAATAGGTTCCTGCCTTAAGTGACTGTCATGTGTATTCCACTTCATGGAAGGCATACCTCATAAACTAGGCAAAGTAGAAGTAAATGAGTAAATACTATAAAAAAGAATTTTCTTCATTCAATACTTTCTCATAAACCTAATTCCTAATTTGCTGACTACATTTTGCCCCAGGTAATATGAAGGGAAGTAAGACTATTGTGTTTGGGGTTGGCACAATAACTTAAAGAATCTGATCTAATATTTTCTACATCATCTTCCTCTCCTCCAACTAGTACTATATCTCAGCCTCTTAGCTGTCCCATTACTATCAATGACACATTTATCATTCCTCTCCTTCAAGCTCACTATTTCAGAGTTAACTTTACTCCTTTTTCTTTTATTTCTATATTTTAGGCAGTTATTAACTTGTCTGTTCTTCCTCTTAGGATCTGACTCTTCTTCCTTTCCATTTCTTTCCATTTTGAACTTAGCTCAAAAAGAACATTGCTTAAATAGCATCCCAATTGGTTTTTCGGCAAGTCTCTGTACTCCTACATCAAAACATCCTCTTAAAACAATTACTCAAACACTATATTCACAATACATTCGTAGATCATAGATTTTGAACAGAAAGGGACCTTAGAGACTATTTAATTCAACCCTCTCATTTTACAGATAAATGGACTTAAAGAGATTAAATGACTTGCCCAGCCAGGATCACACAGCTAGTTAAGATGGGAACTTTGAACCTAGATATTGTTCACAAACCTTCAGTACCTTTTGTAAAAAAAAAAAAAAAAAAAAAAAAATCTACTATTCTCCAGCAGCATCAAAGGCACATTAACAGTCATCTTCATCATCACAACTACCCCATAGGCAGCATTTTATAGCTTACAAGGCTCTTTCCTTAGCATTTTGAGGTATTGAGTATATCAATTATTTTTCCTTTTACAAATGAAAAAAAAATTGAGACTCTGAGAAGTTGCCTGTGATGGCACAGCTAACTCAATTATCTGAGGCAAGATTCAAAATGAATGTCCTGGCTCCTAGTTCAACACTCACTCCACTCTCCCATGGTTCCTTCCCTTCATCAATTGCAGCCTACTACTTAATAACTTAAATGTTACTATTCTCCTCCTTCTATATGTTCTGCCCAGTTCAGATTCCTCATTATTAAGAACATCTCTGCCTTGTTCTTTCTGCTATTCCTCAAAGGTGAAATGCCCTGCTCCTGAAAGCAGATGCTCATCCCCAGTCACTTCTTTAAAGCTATTCTCTAGTATTGCCTATACTCCTCCCTCACCTATCCTACATTATAAATGTCGGTGCATGTGTATATACTTTTAAAGTAATTTTTTTAAATGGTATATTTCTCTAAGCATCCTAATCGAGACCAAACTGCTTCAGGGCAGAGTGCTCTATTTTCTACTTCACTTACAACACACCTGGTATAGTGCTAAGTACTCAGGTGCTTAATAAAAGCTCCTGAATGAAACAGTAGGCTCTGCACCCTGGAAACTCTAACTTGAAATTCTGAAGAAAAGCACAAGTTCTTTTCTATGAAGATCCATCAGTCTTGAAGATCACTCACTCACTCACACTCACACACACACACTCAAACACACATTCTCCATTAACCTAAGACTACCTGTTCTATGTGATAAAAATATACTAAAAACAGTAACAAAAAAAAAAATTCAAGACACCTCAAAAAAGGCCCTATCACACACTAACCATTTCTAATAATTAAAGAAGGTAAAGTACATAAAATATTAACACAACACATACAGGTCACAGAAAAGTTCCTAAAAATAAATTATTTAAGCTACTAAAAGTACATGGAATGGGGGCAGCTAGGTGGCGCAGTGGTTAGAGCACCAGCCCTGAAGTCAGGAGGACCTGAGTTCAAATCTGGTCTCAGACACTTCCTAGCTGTGTGATCCTGGGCAAGTCACTTAACCCCAATTGCCTCAGGGGAAAAAAAAGTACATGGAATGGAGAAGAAACATGGAATCAAATGACCTGGGTTTAAAGATAAGTAACAGGCAAAAATCTGGTTCTTGGTATCTTAAGAATGGTGTAGGACAAGATACAGTGGCTCAGGGGATAGAGCATGGAGCCTGGAATTAAAACAAAACAAAACAAAAAAACCTGAGTTCAAAATCCAACCTCAGATACTTTCTAGCTATGTGATAGTGGCCTTGTCACAAATTCTGATTCTTTAAAAAACTGGATTCATTGCAAAAGGAAATGACAAACCACTCTAGTACCTTTATTAATAAAACCCCTAAGGGGGTCATGAAGGGTCTGGTATGATTGAACAACAAAAAGACAAGGTAAGAAGTTTTTAACTGAGTCAATGAACTTGTTTTTTAAAAAATATTTTGATAACTATATTTAATTGTATTTTTCTTTGTAATCCTATGCATTTTTATATATTTAAACACATTATTCTGAAGGGGCTCATGAGTTCTGTCAGGCTAACAAAAGGGTTCATTAACACAAAAAGATTTTAAAACTCTTAATCGTTAGTTCAATATTAAAAACTGACCCCCTCAAAATGATAAAAGAAATTGCCAAAAAATTATTGAAAAGTATTAGAAAGCAATGTGGTATTTTTATGCTGGTATGTAACCTGGTGGCATTTTAGTGACTTTCTGCTGAAGTACTGCCATCTTCTGGCAAATCCACTATAAAGACTTATACATAGGTGAGGAGCACTAAAATTGTAAAAATTAAATAATAACTAATATTTAAGTAATCAACAGTATTGGGGAACAACACTGCAAATAAGCAAAGAATATTTAAATTACTATTTACATTAATTTTTAACATTTTAATCACCTCAAAGAAAATACATGGCAAAACAAAATTAGCATTGCTACTGGTTTAAAGCACATTAATTTTTAAGTGATGAAAAACTATTTGAAAGGATACTTTTCTAGATGACGCAGTGGATAGAGCACCAACCCTTAAGTCAGGAAGACCTGAGTTCAAATCTGGTCTCAGACACTTAACATTTCCTAGCTGTGTGACCCTGGGCAAGTCACTTAACCCCAATTGCCTCAGCAAAAAAAAAAAAAAAAAAAAAAGGATACTTTTATTTGATCTATGCATTTATACTATGGAGCGACTAGGTGGCACAGAGTGGTTGGAGTTATAGCGCCTGAATTCAGGAAGTCTCATCTTCCTGAATTCAAATCCAGCCTCAGAGACATTCTAGCTATGTGATCCTGGACAAATCACTTAACTTTGTCTCAGTTTCTCATCTGTAAAAGGAGCTGGAGAAGGAAATGGCAAACCACTCCAATATCTTTGCCAAGAAAACCCCAAATGGGGACATGCAGAGTCAGACATAACTGAAAAAGACTCAACAAAATTTGTATTATTGGAAGAAATCTTAAATTCTAAGTCCCTCTACAACTCATGACAGTATTTAAAGCTGGTAAGAAACTCAGGCTTAAATCGTCTACCTCATTTCATTTTATAGAGGAATAAATTTAGGTTCAAAGCAGCTGAATTGGTTTCCCCAAGGTCCATTGATCCTCTTGTTAAATTCAACTCAAGCTTTCATTAATAACCTATTAAGCGTCTAGGTCCCAGAAATAACAGCTGCCCTGACTTGTGAGTCATTTGCCTCATGCTATTTTCATGTAATTGTGTAGGTGTCACACATTTCAACTTAAAACATTTTTAGGGTTCAAAGCTAGAACAAATAAACTCATCTACTTTTTATCCTATTTTTGCCTACTTCACCCATTTTGTACCACCATCTTCTGAGAACTTAACTTTTCCTCTACTCCACAGTACATGTAACCCTTCCACATACCAAAGCCGCACAAGGCACCAGCCACCAGGGCTCAACTCCCACCCCAGACCAGCACCTTTGCTCCTTAGAAGCCCCGTTCCCCCTTTCGTCCCGCGTTGTCCAGCCCCCTTCTGTCCTCATTCCCACTTTCTGCAGCAGCTCTCCCCCTCTTCCAAGTGCCCTCCCTCTCCTAAGTCCCGCCCCCTTCCTCCAGCCTTCTCCCCCTCAGCCCCTCCCCCTTTCTCAGTCCCCCGCCCCGTCAGCCCAGCTCCCCTTCCTCCCACCTCCCACCCCCGCAACCTCTAGCAGGAGCCTACCTCCTGCCCTTGCTGCTTCTCCTCCCCTCCCTCGCCCGTTCCCCGCTGCAAGTCTCCACGACTTCTCTTCCTTTACGCTGGATGGTGCTAAATGGGTCTGCTTCCCCCACTTTCAAATCCACTGACCACAAGGGATAAAGGGAAGGGTAGAGGGGAAACATTCCTCCTTCCTCCCCCTTGCCTCACCTGCTTTCTCAGGCTAGGAAGTTCCAAAGGGCGAGGTAGCGAGGACTCACCCGGGGCCGCCGCCGGCGCCTCCGTTGCTGCCCTGGAGCGCGGAACCTCGGGATGCCTGACCTCCCCCCCCCCCCCCGCCGGGAAGTGCCCTGGGAGGCAGGGTGTACAATGTTTGGGGTGGTGGCGGTCCCCCCACGGCGCCTGCGCAGCGGTAGCGGGCGTCCGGGTCGCGGTTCTAACCGCCCGGAGCAGCCGCCGCCAGGCGCGGAAGGGGGTGGAGGTGTTGTCGGAAGCTGGCCAAAGCAATTTTGACTAGCTGGGGGAGGAGGGGGGGGGGAATGGGCTGTGTTGGGCGATAATGGGAAAAGGGTGTGGCGGGGCTGTTAGAGACAAGCCCGACAATTGGCTATCTGGGAGAGAGCGGGATGCGACTCGCCTTGTGATTGGTTGGTTCTGGATGCTCCCTGGACGCAGGTGGCTAGTCTGGGGCTGGAATTCTACTTGGTGAGGTTAGTGTAGGTGGTGGGCTTTCCCAATCTCTTTGCTCTAGGGGGGGGAAAAAAAAAGGAAGGAAATGAGCTGGGAGAGGAAGATAACTTGGTGAGGTCCCCGAGACCTGACCCTTTTTGCCCCTACCAAGTTGAACGGAGACAGAACTTGGATTTTTCCTAACCACAGACGCGTCTCTCGGAGCTAATCTACGGTCATTCATTCTTACTGTGCCCAGCTTTGCCCTTGCATCCCGGGCATATGAGGAGAACTGGGTTATGTTTCACCTGGAGAGGGGAGTACGCCTGGATGTAAATGGCTGCTTCCAAGAGTTAAAGAACTGTTAGATTCGTCCTGCTTGGTGCCAGAATTGGGGGGGGAGGAGGGGAAAGAAGAGGGAGCAAATTCAATGCCAGAAGCATTTAATCTTCCTAAGGCTTTGATTTCTTCATATATAAAGTGAGAGAGTCGAGACTAGGGGAGCGCTGCTCCATCCCAAATATCTTAGTCCTAAAGATCCTATTATTTTCGGAGCTTCCAAGAGAATTGGCTCCTTAGAAACCCTGGACAGGAAATGGGAGATGCGAAAGAGGAGGAAATTAAGGGTTTAGGAAATTTAGGCTTAATTGTTTAAATTGGGTTTTGAGAAGGACAACAGATGAGACCCGGAGGGAAAAGAAGAAAAGGATAGGTTTTCTTTTTTAAAATTAAGTTTTAAGTAGAATCTTTGGTAAATAAACACGTTTTGCGCTTGTTAAAGGCACAGAAAGGAAGTGTCAGGTTGTTTTTTTTTTTTTTTCTTTTCATTTCTTTTTTTAAATTAGATTTTAAAAAGAACTTTTGGTAATATTTTGTGAACTTTGTAGAGGACAGAGAGATGAGACCTGGGGAGAAGAGAAAAAGTAGTCAGGTCTTTCTCTTTTTGAGAATTAGATTTTAAGAAGAGCCTTTGGAAATCAACATTTTGTGATCTTGTTTAGAAGGCCGGGCAGAGAAAAAAAGGAGTAGTCAGTTTTTTCTTTTAGAAATCACATAGGTCTTAAGAAAAGCCTTTGGTAACATTTTGTAGATTTGTTTTAAAGTTTTTTTTTTTTTTCCCCATGAACCAGCAATTGGAAACATTAAATTTTAATGACTTCTAGGGTTCTTTGTCGTTTAAAAAATCCCATTATTTTCAGATATGTTGACCCAGAACCAAGACAGAAAAACTTTTAATAATTAGAAAGTGCTTATATTGGAGTAGGACTGATCTATCATATCTTATTAATTTGGCTGTTACCACTCCTTTAGAAACACTGTTATGTACAAAGCACTGTATTATTCACTTTTAAATAGTTGGAAGAAAACATTGTCTCTTGTAATTGGATAGGTGTAGTGGCAAATTAAAGAGGAAACAGGAACTTCCCTTAACATACAATTCTGTATGCAACTTTAATATTTGGAAGATGATTCAATATTGAGAATAGGAAACCAAAGAAGAAGAAATGGAAATAAAAACATGGTTTGGGTTTTTAGTACCTAATTATCTTTTGTTTTATGAAGTAAACAGACAAAATTAATTTCAAAAGATTCAACATTAGCAAATGTATCTTCTGTCATTAAGAGTCCACTATCTAATAGTTGCTGTGCTAAGCACTGGGGATACTAAAGGCAAAGACAGTTCCTGCCCTGGAATTGAGGGGAGGGGAAAGAAAATGACATCCAAACAGTTAAAAACAGGATAAATTGAAGATAATAAGAGTGAAGGCATTAGAAGGGACTTTTGGAAAGACTTCTTGTAGAAAGTAGGCTTTCAGATGGGACTTGAAGGAAGGCAGGAGAGAGAGAGATATAAGGCAAGAGAAAATTCCAGGCATATAGTTCAGCCTGTAAAAATACTTGGAGTCTGGAGATAAGGAGTGTATTGTTCAAGAGACTGCATGGAGACCACAAAAATAAGAAGTGCTGATCAGAAGTCATAGTTACAGCGTACAAGACATACATATTTTCTTCTTTAACATCTAAACAAAACACAAGTTGAGAAAATTCACTTCCCCTCTTTGAAAAGGTGGGGGGGGGGGAGAGGAGGTGTTTGCAATGATGAATATATTCAGACATCCTGTATATAAAAGGCAGCAAAGTAGTGCACTGGGTAGAATGCTGTGCCCTTGTGTACTTTTAGAAGAGTCATACACTGTGGTCTTAAGGATTTTTGTCCTGTCATGTTCTGAGAGACTTTGGATTGTGTTCACACATTCTGTCTTCCAGGTCATTATGTTTTATTAGGATAGTGAGCATGTTTTAGTGATTTTAGTGTTTCTGGGGGTTTTTGTTTTTATTTTTTGTTTGTTTTTTGTTTTTCTTTTAGATTATCCTCATTTCTATATATTGGTTTCTTTTTGTTTCTTTGGTGAGACTTGCCATTAAAGATTACAGTAGTTTGATTCTGCCCATTATCTTAATTGCACAGGTCATAAATTCTGTTCTCATAATTTTCATTCACTTTTGATGCTTGTTCACATTCCACAGGTTCCTCTGTCTCATCAAGTGTTCTATTGTTTTTGTTTTGCAGTATTTATTCATAGATGACTGAACTGGTTTATTAGATATGGAGTCCATATTTCCATATGTTTTTGTGTATGTTTTCCATATTGATTTATCTGCTTGTTTCAAAGTTTTTGAGTTTTCATTTTCCTGAGATTTCTGGTAATTTCAGAATTTTCCCCCTTATTTTTCTCTTGTTCATATTCTTATTTTCTGCTTTGATGGTGGTTTTCTTGAAGCTGGATCTCAAAGCATCTCAGCTTCCCCCCTGTTGGGCAGTTCAGGGTTCCACATCTTGGGTCACTGCCTCAAGTAACTTTTGAATAAACAGAACTGGTCTCAATTGGATGCTGAGTTCTTTTCCTCAGGCTTAATGGAGTGCTGCATGACATCCACATCCACAGATGGTGTCCAGTCCCAGGGTCCTGCCCCAGTTGATTTTCTGACCTGGCAGTGACAGTTCAAAGCTTTGCAACACAAGTGCTTTGGGTTTATTTCCATAGATTAGATTTCTAATCTCTGGATGGAGAGATGAATGAGATGTAATATTAAGCTCTATTTCAAACATGTTTAAAATATGTCATGCTTTTTTACTTTGTTCTTTGGTTCTCCTTCAGAGATCTCTTTCGGCACATACCATTGTTTGTTTAAGTACTAATTGTTTTTCACAGTCCCCAGCAAACTTCTACTTCTGAAGGCTTTCCACAGTCCATTGGCCGTCTATTGCAGCAGCCTGAGAAAAACTTCCAAAGTCTGGATCTAGGCTATCCATGGCACTGGAAAGAGAGAGTGGAAACTGAGAATATTTTTTCACAGATCCATGGATCCATTCCTTAGGTTATTGGGTTGGATGAAATAGCCTTGTTACCTGTAATGTGGGTGATAGGGAGAAATACTGAGTGAACTCAGAGTAGGTATCAGCTTATTTTTTTTTCTTTTTTAAATTTTTTTTATTAAATTTTTATTTGCAAAACATATGTATAGGTAATTCTTCGACATTGACCCTTGCAAAGCTTTCTGTTATAAATTTTCCCCCCCAGTCCCCACTCCTCCCCTAGATGGCAGGAAGTCCACTACATGTTAATTATGTTAAAATACTTGACAAATATAATATATGTATACATATTACTACCCTTATCTTGCTGTGGAAGAAAAATCATATCTACAAGAAAAAAAAATCTTCAGGAAACATAATGCAAGCAAACATCAATAGAGAACATGAAATTGTTGTGGTCCACATTACATATCCCTCTCTCTGGGTGTATGTGGCTTTCTTTACTGAACAATTGGAGCTGGTTTGAAACATTTCATTGTTGAAGAGAGCCATGTCCATTAGAACTGATCCTCATATAGTCTTGTTGTTGCCATGTATAATGATCTCCTGGTTCTGCTCATTTCACTCAGCATCAGTTCATGCAAGTCTCCAGACCTCTCTGAAATCATCCTGCTGGTCGTTTCTTATAGAACAATAATATTCCGTGACATTCATATACCATAATTTATTCAGCCATTCTCCAAATGATGGGCATCCATTCAGTTTCCAGTTTCTAGCCACTACAAAAAGGGCTGCCACAAACATTCTTGCACAGGTGGGTCCCTTTCCTTCCTTTAAGATCTCTTTGGGATATAAGCCCAGTAGAAACACTGCTGGGTCAAAGGATATGCACAGTTTGATAACTTTTTGAGCATAGTTCCAAATTGCTCTCCAGAATAGTTGGATCCGTACACAGTTCCACCAACAATGTATCAGTATCCCAGTTTTCCTACATCCCCTCCAACATTTGTCATTATCTTTTCCCGTCATTTTAACCAATCTGACAGGTGTGTAGTGGTACCTCAAAGTTGTCTTAATTTGTATTTCTCTGATCAATAGTGATTTGGAGCACCTTTTCATATGACTAGAAATGGTTTTAATTTCATCATCTGAAAATTGTTCATATCCTTTGACCATTTATCGACTGGAGAGTGGCTTGAATTCTTATAAATATGACACAATTCTCTATATTTTAGAAATGAGGCTTTTATCAGAACCCTTAGATGTAAAGATGATTTCTCAATTTATTGCTTCCCTCCTAATCTTTTCTGCATTAGTTTTGTTTGTACAGAAACTTTTTAACTTAATATAGTCAAAATTTTCTATCTAGTGTTCAATTAAGAGTTCCAGTTTTTCTTTGGACACAAATTTATTCCATCTTCACAGGTCTGAGAGGTAAACTATCCTATTTTCCTCTAATTTGCTTATAATATCACTCTTTAAATCATGAACCCATTTAGATCTTATCTTGGTATGTAGTGTTAGGTGTGGGTCAAGCCCTAATTTCTTCCACATTAGTTTTCAATTTTCCCAGCAGTTTTTGTCGAATGGTGAGTACTTATCCCAAAAGCTGGCATCTTTGGGTTTATCAAACACTAGATTGCTATAGTTATTGCCTAGTTTGTCCTGTGATTCTATTCTATGCCACTGATTGACTACTCTATTTCTTAGCCAGTACCAAATGTTTTGATGACCACTGCTTTATAATATAGTTTTAGATCTGGTATAGCAAGGCCACCTTCATCAGCCCTTTTTTTCATTAATTCCCTTGAAATTCTTGACCTTTTGTTCTTCCAAATGAACTTTGCTACTATATTTTCTAGATCTGTAAAATAATTTCTTGGGAATTTGATTGGTATGGCACTAAATAAGTAAATTAGTTTGGGTAGTATTGTCATTTCTATTATATTCGCTCGGCCTACCCATGAGCATTTGATGTTTTTCCAGTTGACTAGGTCTGATTTTATTTGTGTGGAAAGTGTTTTGTAGTTTAGTTCATGTAGTTCCTGACTTTTCCTTGGAAGATAGATTCCCAAATATTTTATACTATTAACAGTTATTTTGAATGGAATTTCTTTTTGTATCTCTTGCTGCTGAACTTTGTTGGTAATGTATAAAAATGCCGAGGATTTATGTGGATTTATTTTGTATCCTGCAACTTTGCTAAAGTTGTGAATTGTTTCTAGTAGTTTTCTAGTTGAGTCTCTAGGTTTCTCTAAGTATACCATCATATCATCTTCAAAGAGTGATAATTTGGTTTCCTCATTACCTACTCTAATTCCTTTAATCTCTTTTTCTTCTCTTACTGCCAAAGCTAACATTTCTAATACAATATTAAATAGTAATGGTGACATTAGGCAGCCTTGTTTCACTCCTGATCTTATTGGGAATGGTTCTAGTTTGTCTCCATTACATATGATGCTTGCTGATGGTTTTAAGTGGATGCTACTAAACATTTTAAGGAAAAGCCCATTTATTCCTATACTCTCTAGTGTTTTTAATAGGAATGAGTGTTGGATTTTATCAAATGCTTTTTCTGCATCTATTGAGATAATAATATGATTTTTGTTAGTTTGGTTATTAATATAATTGATTATGCTGATAGTTTTCCTAGCCTAATTTTTTTAACCTTCTTTTGGATTCTGGGTGTTTTAGACCAGAGCTGTCAAACTTGTGGTAGTGGCCACAAAACTCCTGAGTAGGACCCAAACAATATTGAAATATAATTGGGAAATTCTTAACAAAATAAAATTAATACAACATAATGTTAATTTGTAGTTTTCTAATACATATCCTGCAGTGATCTCATTTTATTTTAGGTTGAAACCACTGTCCTAGACCATGGAGACAGCTGAATTTGCTTTATCTTTGGTGTAAAATTTATGTTTTGGACAAGTTTGAAGGTCATGGAGATCAGAGAAAATAGCTAGTCAGTCCTCTGCCAACTGCTGCTGCCAACATAACTGGGTACTCACATGATGCTAGCATCTGTGCCTTTTTTGGCTTTCTGCTATATACTACTCATGATCCAGATCTAGGGTTTATTTACAAGGAAAAGAGAATATAAATTCAAAGATGATATACCAAGATTAGTGATTAACAGCATTTGGCACCTTCAAGGGAGTTTTCTTCTTAGTTAAGCTAAGAAATTTATATTTCTTTTCTAATGGGTATGTTTTCTAGTATAATCTAATTTGTATAATTTTTTAATTATTAAAAAAATAATTATATTTGTTATTTACCTTGATAAATAGGCTTATTAACTTTTCACTATTTATGATAATCTATTGTGTAACCAGCATTTGTTGGGAAGAAGTCAAGCCTGTGGTTGTAAGCTTGTAGTATCCTTCCCCATTAAAGCATAAAAAACAGAAACTGGTAGCTTTTTCACTTTTGAATCTTAAAACATATTCCCCTATCTCACTCAGCATTATTTAGGAGCCTTCTCTTTTAGAAGAGAACAGTGGCCAGCCATGTGGTGTAGCCATGTGGAGTAGGCTGCTACTTTGCTTAATGCAGAAATCTCACATAGAGAGAGAGATGATCAAGATTTCAGAGATACTATCCATGTCTCCCATCTACATGTTTAGACATTCTTTGTGCACATACACATAACCTAAATGGGCAATGACATTATATACATAAATAAGTACACACAAAATGGTACAGAATAGATAGCTATCTTTGAGGAAGAGAAAGTAGCAATTGGAGGGAAGTAAGAGAGGGCAGTGAAAAGCCCTATGTTGGGTCAGGAAAGTGGTGATTGAACCGAGTTTTGAAGGAAACCAATGATCCTTCAAGAGGTGAAGGTGAGGAAGGAAAGCATTCCAGACATAGGAGACAGCAAGTGCAAAAGAATTAAGATGAGATACAGTGACAAGTCTGAGAAACTTTAAATAGGCTAATGTGGTTGGACTGTATAGTACATTTAGGAAAATTATACATAAGATTAGAAAGATAGGAAGGGGGCAGCTTGTAAAGGACTTTAAATGTCATACAAAAAAGTCTGTATTTGATTAAGCAACTGTATAGCATAGTTTATATGACACCAGATCTGGAATCAGGGCATACCTTAGTTAAAATCAATGTTTAGACACCTACTAATTGTGCTATTCTATGCAAGCCACTTAACTTCTGTTACCTTAATGTCCTTCTCTGTAAAATGGAGGGAATAAGATTGTTTTAAGGATAAAATTAGTTCATATTTGTTAAATTTTTTTCTTTTATTATTATTATTAAAGCTCTTTATTTTCAAAATATATGCATGAATAATTTTTCAACATTGATCCTTGCATAGCCTTGTATTCCAAATTTTCTCCTCCTTCTCCCTACCCCTTTCCCAGATGGCAAGTAATCCAATATATGTTATACACGTTAAAATATATTAAATCCAATATATGTAAACATCTTTGTACAGTTATCATGCTGCATAAGAAAGATCAAATCAAAAAGGAAAGTAAATGAGTAAGAAAACAAAATGCAAACGAACAACATCAAAAAGAGTGAGAATGTTATGTTATAATCCACTCTCAGTTCTCACAGTCCTGTCTCTGAGTGTAAATGACTCTCTTCATCATAATATCATTGAAACGGGCCTCCATCATCTTGTTGGAAAGAGTCACATCCATCAGAATTGATCATCATATAATATTATTGTTGCCATGTACAATGACCTGGTTCTGCTCATTTCACTTAGTATATGTTAGATGTTTTATAAACCACAAAGCAATATATAAGTACTAGCTATTATTAATATCATCTTAGAGGTGATGGGGAGCCGTTAAGAGTTTATTAAATAAGAAGGTAGCATGGTCAGATCTGTGGTTTAAAAAAATCACTTTGGCAGCCAAATGGAAGATGGGTTGGAATGTGGGGAAACATGGAGCAGGAAGGCCAATTACCATGTTGTTGCAAAAGTAAGTGATAGGTAGTGAGGACCTAGGCTAGGTTGGTAAGAAGAAACTTATTACAAGAGATGAGAAAGAAACAACATTTGGAACTAATCAGGCCTGGAACATTCAGCCTGAGAGAAGTTTCATCTGCCCAAAACTAACTCTTCCACTCGTTCCTCATACCATCCTTGGTCCAAGAAGGAACACTTCTATGCTGGGTCAGACTCAAACCAGGTCCTGGTAGTTTAGATTCAGTATTGGAAAATAAGAAGACATTTACAGTTCTTTCAACATTTGGCCAACATTTATTTAGCCATAGCAAAAGAAGGCCACTTAAAATGCCTTGAGTTGATTGTGATAAGCAAAGCTCCCTTTTCTGTGTTACTACTTAACATGGCCCACCCGCTGAGTTGAGGCAAGACTCCCAGCACCCTTGAGTTAGCCTTGTCTTGAGAATGTCATTATATCTTTTAAGGAAAAAAATACCTGCTATGGAGGAAGAGGGTTATTAATATACTTTTCCTAACACATACTGATTAGGAAATTCTCTTTATCACAATATATAATAATTTTAAGATAGTTCCCTAGGATAGTTAAGCGTTTAAGGGACTTTCCTAGGGTCACAGAATCAGGATGTGTGGGAGGTAGGTCTTGAACCCAGTTCTTTCTCACCACTCTGCCATAAGGTTCTTTCCAATTTTTCCTACTTGTCTTTGAATTCCCATTTCTACCATCACTAATCGAAATAAAGCAAAAGTGATAGCATTTGTTCCACAAGACCATATAGCCAACTCCCAACAGGCTTCTTTTGTTACATGTAGTTTGACCTCTTGGGTCCCAAGGAGATGAGATACAGCAGTGTCAACAATTTTAGTAGTGTGGGAGGAAGTTGATAAAAATAACCCCGGGTAATGCTTTTCAGGCAGGTAGGCAACAAGTATTTATTAGGAAGAGCTAGGTGTACAATCTATAGAATAGTGGCCTTAAAGTCTAAAACTTACACCTCCTTATCAGTGGTATCCTGGGCAAGTTACTTAAATCTTGTTTGTCTCAGTTTCCTCATCTGTAAAATGGAAATAATAATTGTACCTACCCTTCCAGGATAGATGAGGATCACACAACATAATAATTGTAAAGCACTTTACATAGTACCTGGCACACAATAAGCACAACTGTATATAAATATAATAGTGATATTGTGCTTATTTTATGCCAGTTCAGTATGCTAAGAACTAGGGTTATAAATACAACAATAACAAGATATCCCCTGCCCTCTAAGAGCTTACATTCTATGTAAGGGAGAATACATAAAAAGGATCTTAAAAGGAAGGTAAGGGAAAGGTACCAGCACAGATAATGGTGTCAAAGTCAGCACAAAATACAAAGAACAAAACAAGCATGGTCATCTGAAACCTATCTACAAAACTGGGCCCCTGGAACGACCTCACCAATAGGAGAAAGGGACCATCATCCTTTCTAGGGTGAGAAATTGCAGAGTCATGTGGCTAAGTCCAGGAGAATCAGAAGTACAGCACAGAGGGAATGAATCATGACTGGTTTGGGTCTACTGCTGAATGGAGATCCCAGAAAGTGGAACAGGAGAAAGTAGCCAGGATGGCTCCAAGCACTAAAAATGTTTGCTCCAGGGCTAGAAGGTAGCTGAATTATGGTGATGAAATCCATGAGTCCAAGAACCAGAGGGGGCAAAGTGGGGGCCCAAGAATTACATGTTGTTATAGTGGCAGATACTTGAAAGTTGAATTTAAATAAAACTGGAAGAGTTGCATGAGGTTTAAGGCTAAGTATAAAAACTATTTGCTTCACAATTCAGTTTTGAGATAACTGGCATTTATATAACTTTAAAATTTGCAAAGCACATTACAAATATCTCATTTGATCCTCATAACAACTTGGGAAGTAGATTTCATTAGAATCTCGATTTTACAGATGAGGACACTGAGACAAGCAGAGCATAAGTGATTTGCCTAGGGTCACACAGCTAGTTAGCAAGACTGGATTTAAACTCAGTCCTTCCTGATTTGGCACTCAATTAACTATGTGTAGCTGTGTATTAAAAGTAATTTTAACAGTATAGTAAAAACCTTTATGCCAGAAATATTACCAGTCTTTATGTGGAACGTGGCAATGAACATATAAAGTATTCTGACTCATATTTCCTAGGTTTTAAGGATAAAAGATCATAAGAAGAGTCTTTCTAAGGAAAACTAGCTTTTATATCTTTGGTTTGCTTTACTGCAGATCAACAAAGCTCATATTTCATAGCCTCAGAGTATGAAATTCTGCTTAGTCAGACATTTGCATGATAGCATAAAGACACTGACAAAAGTAGTTTTGGATAAGAGATTTATTTATAAGTCATTTAAAAACAGAAAAAATACAGCATAATTGTATGTTATCTTTTTGTTGTTAATCAAAGTTTATTTTATTTTTAGTTCTGCATCTTATCCTTTATCCTTTCTTTTCTCTCTCCTAGTGAGAAGGCAAGGAAAATAAAATCCATTACAAGAATTCAAAGCACACATGCAAAAGAGTTTCCACATTAGTCACATCCAAAAAGAAAAAGAATATGCTTCATTTTACACTTTGACTCCATCAATTCTTTATCTGGAAGTGGATGGCATCGTTTGGCATTGTGTTTATAAGACTTAAGTTTTTCAGTGTTGAATATTTTTACTTAACATTTTTTGAGGTAATGGGGCAAAGTGACTTGCCCATGGTCACACAGCCAGTAAGTGTCTAAGGCTAAATTTTAAACTTAAATCCTCCTGACTCCAATATCAATACTCTATCCACTATGCCACTTAGCTGCCCCTCCATTATTACTATTACATAAATCGTTCTAGTTCTGCTCACTTCACTTTGCAGTAATTCAGTCAAGTCTTCTCAGGTTTTTTGAAACATCTTCATCATGTCTTGCAGCACAGTAATGTTCCATCACAATTAAATCACATAATACCATTTGATAGGCATCTGTCCAAGTTCCCAGTTTTTTGACACAACAAAACAAGCTGCTTTTTTTTATATACACATGGATTTTTTACTTCTTTCTTCCATCTATTTGAAGAATAGTTTTAGTACTGGATTTGCTGGATGAAATAGTATGCACAATTTAATTGTTTTGGGCGTATGGTAACAAATTATCGTCCAAAATGACTGGAAAGTTTTCACAGCTGCAGGAACAATACTTCAGTGAAGAATATGCTATCCTCATAGTTAACATTAGAATATTTAGACAATAAGATTAGTTTATTTTTCATGCTCTTATATATACATTATTTTTTTCTATTTATAGCAATCTGAGAAAGCTTTAAAGAATAAATGTGCCTTGAGAACTTACATGGATTAATAGAAAGAGAGCTGGCTTGAGAATGAGGATGTTCTATGTTCAAGCCCTGCCTCTGATTCAAACTAATCATGTAACCATGCAGCAAGTAATTTAACTTCTAAAACGTTTCTAGAAGTGACTTGATCTATGTTAATAGAGTTTCTACATAGGGGAAGGTCCTGTGCTATACCAATAGAATTATTAACTTGCATGGACCAAATAAAAAGGTGGTACTAACACCAAAGGCATTATTCACATAATGAATACACTTTTACTTTGAGGTAAAGACTAGTTTTGTCTTCTTTCAGTAAAAGATGCAAACTCAAGTTAAATGTAAGTCAATAAGACAATATTCCAAATGTAATAGGTATCCTTCAAATGCCCTGCTTTGCTTTTTTTTTTATTAAAAGCTTTTTATTTACAAAACATATGAGTGATTTTTCTACATTGACCTTTGCAAAAACTTTTTTTTCCCAAAGCTTTTCCCCTCCTTCCCCCCACCCCCCACCCCTAGATGACAGGTAATCTAATACATGCTAAATATGATAAATTATATGACAAATCCAATACATGTATACATATCTATACAGTTATCTTACTGCACAAGAAACATCAGATCTAGAAAGAGAAGAAGAAAAAAACAACCTAAGAAGGAAAACAAAATGCATGGAAATATTCACAGAAAGTGTTAAAATGCTGTGTTGTGGTCCGTACTCAGTTCCCTCAGGCCTCTCTCTGGATATATATATATGACTATCTTCATCGCTGAACAATAGGAACTGGTTTGAATCACATCATTGTTGAAGAGAACCATGTCCATCAGCAAATCATAAAATCACAGTAATCATATCATAATCATAATGTAATAAGATTCATAAAATCAACCCTCATTCTATAAGTATAACATAAATATAGTTCTCAAGAGTTTTTTTTTCTTGTTACCTTTTTATGTTTCTCTTGTGTTCTGTGTTTGTAGATCAAATTTTTTGTTCAGTTCTGGTCTTTTCAGTAGAAATAGGTGAAATTCTCAAGGGGATTAATGAAAAAAAAGGCTGACAATGGTGGACTTGCTTTACCAGATCTAAAACTATATTATAAAGCAGCGGTCATCAAAACCATTTGGTACTGGCTAAGAAATAGAGTAGTCGATCAGTGGAATAGGATAGAATCACAAGACAAACTAGGCAATAACTATAGCAATTTGGTTTTTGATAAACCCAAAGACCCCAGCTTTTGTGATAAGTATTCACTATTTGACAAAAACTGCTGGGAAAGCTGGAAACTAGTGTGGAAGAAATTAGGGCTTGACCCACATCTAACACCACATACCAAGATAAGATCTAAATGGGTTCATGATCTGGATATAAAGAGTGATACTATAAGTAAATTAGAGGAATGTAATATAGTTTACCTCTCAGACCTATGGAGATGGAATAAATTTATGTCCAAAGAAGAACTGGAACTCTTAATTGAAAACCAGATAGATAACTTTGACTATATTAAGTTAAAAAGTTTTTGTACAAACAAAATCAATGCAGACAAGATTAGGAGGGAAGCAATAAATTGGGAAATCATCTTTACATTTAA
>JAJPUD010002741.1:206954-248325 GCA_023553655.1 Myrmecobius fasciatus
TTTTTTTGTTCATTGCATTCTTTTTCCATTTTTTCTATTTTATTTTGCAGTGATCTCATTTCATTTCCCCATGTTTCTTCTAACTCTCTTTTAAGATCCTTTATGTAATCTTCAAAGAAAGCCTTGTGACATGGAGTCCAGTTTGTGTCTCTCTTTGGGGCTTTTTCTGGATTTGCTTTACCTTTAGGAGCCTCAGGATTTGAGGTCTGTTCTTCCCTCTCTCCATAAAAGCTCTATGGTGAGAGCTCTTTTTGGTTTTTTATTCATTTTTTTTTTTTAAAGGTATGAGGTCTGTTTAAGGCAAAGGTGGGACAGCTGTTTTAATTTGCCCTGGGGCAGTTCTGCTGATTTAGTTATTTCAGAAACTGGGCAGTTCTGCTGATTGAATTATGTCAGGTGCTGGGCAGTTCTGCTTTAGTTCACCCTGGGGCAGTTCTGCTGATTGAATTATTTCAGGTGCTGATCAGTCCTACTGATTGATCGCCCTAGGGTGCTGTGTAATGGCCGCTAGGTCCGATGCTCATCAGGGGTTCAGTGGTTCACAATCTACCCCCCACAAAAGGCAAACCCTCCAAACCACCTGCCCACAATCAGGACAAATTGTTCCAAGAGGCCCCCAGAAGACTCCCAGGTGTGTGAAAAGCACAACGCTCCCACTCCTGTTCCGACTCCTGTTCCAGCTCCTTGCTCCAGCTCCCTGCCCCGGTCTCCCTGCACTGCAGTCTGGGTTCAGCAGACCACCCCCCCTGCCCAATTAAAACAGACCTGTTTTGAAGTTCTTCCAGAGTATCTTCTTCTAGAATCGTGTTGTCCTCCAGATATTGTGGATTTTTTTGCTTCAAAATCAGTCTAGAGGCTTCATATGTTGTTGGTTTGAGGGAAGGTTAGAAGAGGTTACAGAGACTCCTGTCTGATCTCTGCCACCATGGCTCCCTGCTTTGCTTTTTATAGCCAACTAGACCAAGGTGTACTACGAAGTTTGAAAAAGTATTTAACTAATACCCCAAATTTTTTTTCTTACAAATTAGTTCTAATTCAATCAGTGATTTTATGTTTTCCCATCTCAGAGCTAATCTGGGTCATGAAACAATCCTTTATGTTTCTAGTGAAGGCAGTATAGTTCAATTAAAAGAGCACTGAATTTGTAGCCAAAGGACTTGGGTGTGGATACTGGCTTTGCTAATTATCAACTTGGATATATCATCTCTAGGTCCCAGTTGCCTCATCTGTAAAATGAAGGAATTGGACCTCCAAATCCATGATTACAGAAGCATTTACATGTAGTAGCCAAAGCAAGTCCAGACTTTTAAATATTAATTTTTTTTTCAGTTTTTAAAATGTCTTTTGTTTTTGTGTTACAATCATTTCCTCATGAGAACTTCACCCTACCCCTGCATCAAATCTTTCATTCCTTGAAATGATAAAAAAAAAAGTTAAGCAAAATCAATCATTCCATGACTTTATCTGAAAGCTTATACTTCATTATTTATGTACTACTAATCTTCCACTTGACTCCAAAAAATGAAAGAGACTACACTATTTTTTAGCAGAATATAAATATCAAAGACAGAATTATTCTACTTGAATCCTATTCCAACTTTTATATTCAACCTCTTGTAGGCTGGCATTCTTATTTAACTTTTTATTCTTTGCTTCATTGTAATTACTCTGAGGCCAGATATCACATTATCAATTGCCTATTGAACATTTCAAACTGGATATCCCAAACACTCCTCACACTCAGCCTATCACAAAATGATTTTTCTTTTACTTCTACTGCTCACTTGCCCTGAATATTGAAATGTGCTATGAAAGGAAAAGGAGAGACAGTTATAATAATGTAAAGACTGTTTCTTCAAGGGCACAGACTGACTTGGCATATACAATAAAAGGAGAAAAAATGCCATAAGCTCTATTTGATTCCAGGCATAAGTCATATCTGACAGCCAATTATGTAGTCGTAGAGTATCAAAAATAAGGCTCAGGATTGACCAGGTAGAGAAATTTCCTGTTTGTTTATTTTTTAAATAATAGGTTTTTTTTTTATTATTTTCAAAATACATGTAAAGATAGTTTTCAAGATTCATCCTTACAAAACATTGTATTCCAAGTTTTTCTCCCTCCCTTCCTCCAATATATATTAAGCATGTGCAGTTCTTCTACACATGAAATTTCCTGTTTAGAAAGGAAAAAACCACAATGGGGGAACTGAGTCAAGAGGCTTTAAAAATTTTTTGAGAATCCACCTGCAAAATGAATTCATCAGCCTTTTAAAATTATCAGACAGATATCTTAGGAATGAGAAAAAAATTTCACTTTCTTTACTAATTTATGTAAAAATTCCTTAATAAATCCATAATCTAATTTTGAGAATTTATTACTAAAACACACTCAAAAACTCAATTTTCATGATAAATTATGAAGCCAATATACATATGTGTATGGTTCTTAGAGAAAACAGTTTAATCCTACTGCTTTCTCAAAATTTTACTATTTTATTTAATTAGAAATTTTTCATATTACATCTTGGTCTTAATTGCTTTGTATGATCATTTCTCTCTTAGGAAGACATCATCTTTACATTATCATTTGACCACAAATATAGGTTAAAATTGCAAGGTTGATATACTTGTATCCCATTGTATTAATTCAGAGATGTTTCAGTATTAACCTATTATTTTTAAAAAAAACCTATTTAGTGTTGTGCTTATAAAATTTCTTTATAAAAATTTGCTATAAAGAGGGGAAGGGGAGGGATATAGTTATTACAGCATCATATATCATAACACAAAGAAAAACTCAGCATGTTTAATTCCAGGCATGAATCATATCTGGCAGTCAGTCATATAGTCATAACATATCAAAGGCAAGACTCAAAATTAATCAGGTGGAAAAATTTCCATTTCATCAAGGAAATAGCATAATGGGAAAATAGTCAGGAAAATCCTACCTAAATTATGTCCAGGTCATCTTCAAAACTTTTCCCAGACACAGACATCCAACTTTAGTAGTTTTCAGACTGCAGCACACACCATTTTCTATTATTGGCTTCATGACAATTCATGAATATAATCAAAGCTCAAAACAATAGTAAACTACAGTCCCGGGAATTTTATCTTAATGAGAAAAAATTCACTAATCACAACTTAGGACTTGAATATTTTCCCTTATGTTTCCCTAACAATTATCACTTAATTTATCCTTTACTTATAAATCAAAACTACTCATATTTTTGGGCTTCAGACATGGAACAAATACCTGATAGTTGACTCATCATTAATTTTTTGAAGCTACATCTTTAAACCACTATTACTTTCATAATAGCCAAGAATTTTACATGAAAATTTTCTATGTATATGTATATATGTATATATATATGTGTGTGTATATAATTATCTGCTTTATAACAAAACATCTCATTAAATATTTAACAATTAAAATATTTTTATTACATCATTCTTTTGATAAATAATACCTTATTTTTTCCAACTACAAGCAAAGATAGTTTTCAACATTCATTTTTAATAAGATTTAGAGCTTCACTTTTTCCTTCTTTCCCCATCCCAGGATGGCACACAATCATTGATATAGGTTGTACATGTAAATTATGTAAAATAGTCATGTTATGAAGAAACAGAAAAAAGGTAAGAGCCACCAAAAAATGTCCTCCAAAGTAAAAGTATTTTGATCTGTATTCAGACTCCATAGTTCTTTCTCTGCATGTGGATAGTATTTTCCATTTATGAGTCTTTTGGAATTGTCTTGGATCATTTTATTGCTGAGAAGAGCTAAGTCTATCATAGTTAATCATCACACAATGTTACTGTTACCATGTAGTATTCTCCTAGTTCTGCTTACTTCACCCAGCATCAATTCATGTAGGTCTTCTAAAATCTTCCTGCTCATCATTTCTTGAAGCACAATAATATTTCATTACATTTATATGCCACAAATTGTTTAGGCATTCTCCTTTTGATGGGCATTCCCTCAATTCCAAATCTGTCACCACAAAAGAAAAGCTGCTATAAATATTTTTGTACATGTAGATTATTTCCCCTTTTTATGAACATCCTTTAAAAAGCCTCACTCATTTGTAACAGCATCCAGATTAAAAGTTGTTTTGCCTAACAATTTCTTTTTCAATGGTCTCTCATTTCAAAATATGAATTGTAGAAATACAATAATAACACAAACAATGAACTTCAGATGAAATCAATTGCATTTTGAAATTAACAAATATAAAAACTATTAATCTTACTATTTTTGACATTGTAATACCACACAAGAATTATTAAATGTGGAACAGTTACATTCAATTAAAGAAATAATAGTATGCTTAGCATATGCCAGTCACTGTGTTAAGCCCTTTACAATCATTATATTATTTTGATCTCACAATTCTGAGAAGGGGATATCATTATTATTTTTCTCTTTACAGATTAGAAAACTGGGGCAAACATATGATAACTTTCCTAAGATTATATAGCTAATAAATTTCAGCAACTGGAATGTAATTCAAGTTTCTCTCTCTTTTTTTTTTTTTTCCCACAACCCATATTTAGGAATATGATCTGGAATGAGAGGAGTTAACGGAGAGGGACTGGAAGAGTCACAGGAAATCTCTGGTTTAAACATTTGTTCAAGGAAGGGTTAACAAGAAGTTGCTATAAGGTGCAAATTGTTTCCTTTTTTTTTTTTTTTTTTTTTTTTTTAAATCCACTCTGGAATTACTTCCAAATTGCCCTGGAGGGAAATGAAACTACCAATCTTGCTATTTATTTTTAAAACTTTTAGAATTTCTTATTTTTTCTTAAAATAAGTTCTACAGACTGGTACTTCTGAATTAAGATATTTCAGAAGGAAGTAAATTCCTGGGATTATCCCAAAATCTCAGGAGTCCTCCATTGCAATCTTAAAATGATTAATTTCCAAACTTTTTAGTCTACCAACATGTTTTTAGCAGTTCTACAAACTTTGATTATATGACTTTATTTCTTAAATTCCAACATAGCCAAAGCTATAAGAAAAAGTGTCTTATAGTTTTTTCCTTTTTCTTTTTTTCTTACAACGTAATCTCCCACAGAAAGTCTAAAGTGGAAGTTATTCCAGTTTATTGGGACAATTGATTCAACTATGAAAGTTCATTAATCTTTTCCAGTGCTTTTTCCTTGCTGCTATAGCCTTAAGAAGTTTTTCAGGCTGACTGCTTTTTAAATCTTTCAAGGTAACAGAATCTAGCTTAGAGCACATTTTATATTTTACAAAGATACACAGACAAAACAAGATAGAACCAACAGAGCAAAGTGAGCTGTTATAGTCTAGGTTCACTTTCGATGTCTGTAGAAGGACTAAAAACCAGAACAAAACAGGTAAGAGTCTCCTGAAGTATGGAGGCCAGAGCCAAACAGAACAAGCAGAACAATTGATTAGGGGAACGGATTGTACAGAAAACATATCCTTATTAGAGAAACCTGAGAAGAATTGGGTGGGCCCTGGAGTTTTCTTCAGAAGGAATACTAAACTCAACCAAGGTGGAAGCTCTGAGGATTGAAGGAGTGGCAAGAACAGAGGAATCACCAGAGTGGGGGGTGAGGAGGTTGGACTTTGGAGAAATAAACTTCTGACATTCTGACTGGTATTGTAGAGTCCAATGAACCTGTTCCATGTTTAATCCCATTTCTGACACCAATTAATGTCAACCAAATGGAACTAGCTTCTAACATATGGGTGGTTAGAACAAGGCAGAGCAGACTACAGATAGGAAAGTCAGGAATCAAACAAATTCATTTTCAAAGTGAGAGAAATGGCTTACAAGTAAAGATATGTGCTGGAGTTTCATGTCTGATGGGGGAACCCAAAGCAGTGTGGGGAGATGTCAGTACTTATACCAATGGCTACACGGTGAGCTGTAGCACTCTTAATGAGAGATAACAGCAACAATGTGACAAGTTTGACTCACAGCAAGACTTCATGACTAGAATATGGATGTGGTAGGAACTTATCAGAGTTCAAAGAATACCTGGTGCTGGTATGAAATAATTCTGAGATTTTGCTGTGGGCTGAAATCATCCAGAGGGTTAATGCAAAAGATTATTTTTATACCAAGCTCAAGGCACAGATACCCTGGAAAACAGGTATCTCCCAATATTTTAACAGGACTTAGGAACTTTGACTTTGTCATCTTCTGAATGTATGTTTTGATCTGCCTTGTCACCATAGTCACTTTGTATGGTCAGAATTTTTTCTGTTGTTTGCTCATTTTCCTAGCTTATTTCTTGACTTTTAACTTTTTTGCCAAAGTAGGACTCTGCTTCCAGGGTAAAGGGTATACCGTGCATCCCAAGCTTCAGAGGTTTTGTGTAGCTGTTTTCAAAGATACTTATAGGGATCTTGAAGTTTTCATTTCCTCCAAAGTAGTATAATCTAAGGAGAGATGTATTTACTACACTCTTGGTCTATGCTTTGGTTTGTGATTGACCATAAACACTTTTCTGCCCTGGAGCTGTGATGAGGGTCACTGATCCACTGTGTACACAAGCTCTGGTGTGCCAGTTCTCCTTCTTGCCCTGGGACTGTCAATCAGAACTACAACCCAGATCCAAATATAGGCAAAGTAACAGAATCCTGCCCCCATTGCTAGCAAAGATACCCTGGTAATCTCCTTCTGACCAGTTGTTTGATCCCCTACTATCTGTGAACCGAGAGCTTCTGAAGCTGTCACTGGCAGTGCTGATTCGGTGTGAAATATCTCATTGGAAAAACAACTGATCTGGAAAATAGTTCCAAAAGAGAGAATTTTAAAAATTATTTAATCATCTAAAAGCTGTGATCAAAAAAAAAAAAAAAGGATGGAAGGGAGAGAGGAAGGGAAGGAAGGAGGGGAAAGGACATCATACATCAAGAAATTATCAAAGAAAACTTCCTTGATTCCCCAAAACTAGATAGTAAAATAGATATTGAAAGAATCCACCAATTAGCTTCTGAAAGAGATCTCAAAATGAAAACTGGAAATGTTATAGCCAAATTCCAGAACTCCCAGGTTAAGAAGAAAATATTGCAAGCAGACATAAAGAAATAATTCAAATAATGTGGAGCCATAATCAGGATTACACAGAATTTAGCAGTTACCACATTAAGAGACTGAAGAGCATGGAATATGATATTTTAGACTGCAAAGGAACTAGGATTACTAACCAAGAATCATCTAACCAATGAAACTGAGCATAATCTTTTAGGTGATAAAATGATCATCAAATGAAATTGAAGGCTTTCAATCTTTCATGATGAAAATACCAGAGTTGAATAGAAAGTTTGATTTTCAAATGCAAGACCCACAAGAAACATTAAAAAGTGTAAAGAGAAAAAGGAAATCAAGGAAATCAATGAGGCTAAACTGTTTGCATCCCCACAGAGGAAGATTATATGTGTGATTCTTAAGAACTGTATTACTATTAGTAGAGTTATTGATATTGCTTCATTGTCCATCATACCTTTTAGCAAGATGTAGTTTCCTTCCTTATCTCCTAATTATATCAATTTTTGTTTTTGCTTAAGGGAAGATTCATTTCTCTAAACCTTTACATCAATAAAATAAAGAGCAGATCAAATGGGCATACAACTAAAAAAAATTAAAGAATAAATTAATAATCCTCAATTAAGCACCAAATTGAAAATTCTTAAAATCAAAGGTGAGATTAATAAAATTGAAAGTAAAAAAACTATTGAGCTAATAAATAAAATTAGGAGATGGTTTTATCAACAACAATAACAAAAACAACAGTAAGATAGATAAACTGTGGGTTAATTTAATTTAAAAGAAAAAAGAAGAAAAGCAAATTACCAATGTCAAAAATGAAAAGGGTAAATTCACTACCAAAAAGGAGGAAAATAAAGCAATTGTTAAGAAAGTTTGCCCAGTTATGTGTCAACAAATCTGATAATCTAAGTGAAATCAGTGAATACTTATAAAAATATAAATTACCCAAATTAACAGGAAAGGAAATAGAATACTTAAATAAATGTATCTTAGAAAAAAATAGAACAAATGCAATATCATGCATTTTTCAACATTTTTTGTGCATGATGCCCCAACTAATAAATACATTTTACTATATTATAATTGAATTACAGAGCAATTCTTTTTTTTTTCCAATAGTATTTTATTTTTCCAAATTCATGTAAAGATAGTTTTCAACATTCATTTTTGTAAAACTTTGTGTTCTAAATTTTTTTTCCCAAATGCATGATTTCATTCTAATATTCTTTGGGGATTATGCTTCTAATTTACCTACAAAATTAATTCTGTTATATATATATGTTTTGAAAGTTTTACTTTAGCCTTCCCAAAAAACATTCTGACTTCTGGTCACTTTCTCTTCCTGTAATTGTGAATATCTATCCCATTTTACAGAACAGAAGTTGGATTAAGGGATAGATGGGGATAGAGAAGGGGGTCCCTTCTTATGGATCACTCTGGTTTGTTATCCTTTCTATTCCTTAAATTACATTTTACTCATTTTTAATTTGCTCCCTCATTTTAAACAAGTGTCTCTCTTTTTTTCTTTCATGGTCAGGAAAGGGTTAACAAGAGGCAAACTGCATAGCTAACCTTTTTTTGTTTATTCTAAGATTATTTTCAAACTATCTGTCTTCCTTCATTACACTAAAATAGTCAACCTGTCAGTCTTCCATGAAAAAGTAATCTCTGTGTTATTTTCCTCTGATATTTTTAGAGAATTTAATTCTTATTTTTTCCTTAAAATGAATTCTACAGAGTGGTACCCCAAAACTCAGTAAGGTATTTCAACATATGTTGCAATTATGTTAGTGTTCTGCTTTATCAGATAGAACAAAGAGAAATGGGTGAGTTCCTGGAATTACCCAAAATTCCAGGAATTCTTTCTTGAAAAGGAAAGAGGGAGGGAAGGAAGGAAGGAAGGAAGGAAGCAAGCATGCATTTAATATGTTCCTCTCCCTATGTTAAGCACTTCACAAATATCTTCTTTGATCCTCACAATTCTGATAGGTAGGTGCTATCATCATCCCTGTTTTACAGCTGAGGAAACTGAGATAGAAAAAGATTAAGTCATTTCCTAAAAGTCACACAACTAATGAGACTATATTTATGTTCTGTTCCTCTTGATTCTAGGCCCAGCTCTCTATCCAACACACCACCTAGCTGCTTCTTCTAGCTAATAATTTTTAAGTCATTTATATTTTATCAATAGATGATTCTACTTATAGTAATTTAAAGATGAAAGGGAGCCTAGAGATCATCTAATTCAACTCCCTTCATTAGCCCACTTTGGAAACAGAAGTCCAGATATTATGACTACCACATTTCTCTCAAAAATAGCATCATCATCATCAACTATGATAAACTTGGCTCTTCTCAGCAATACCTTGATCCAAGACAATTCCAATAGACTTGAGATGGAAGGTGCTATATGCATCCAGAGAGAACTATGGAGACTGAACACAAATTGAATCATACAATTTTTATCAATTTTTTTTGTTTGTTTGCTTTTTCTTTCTTGTGGTTTTCCCTTTTGTTCTGATTTTTATTGCACAAAAGGACAAATAAGGAAATATGTTTAAAATGATTATATATGAAAAACCTATCTCAGATTGCTTGCAATCTTGAGGAGGAAGGAGGTAAGAGAGGGAGGGAAAAAAAATTTGGAACTCAAATTCTTACAAAAATGGGTGTTAAACTATTTACAAGTAATTGGAAAAATAAAATACTAATGATTTTTTTAAAATATCATCACCATATATTGGATTTAACATTTTTTTAAAAAATATTTAATATGTATTGAACTACCTGCCATCTAGAAGAGGGGGTGGGGGAAGGAGGGGAAATTTTGGAACAGAAGGTTTTGCAAGGGTCAATGTTGAAAAATTATCCATGTATATGTTTTGTGAATAAAAAGCTTTAATAAAATTTTTTTAAAAATAAAAAGTATCATCAGCCTAGGTTTACATTTAGGTTTACAATGTGTCATTTTCCACTCTACTATATCCAGTCAGTTTCTAAGTCTTATAAATTCTACCTCCACACATCTCTCCCATCTGTTCCTTTCTCTTCATTCATATAGCAACAACCAGTTTGGGCCCTCACCACTTCCCATCTGCGTTATTGTGATAACCTCCTCCTTTGTCTCTCTGGTTCCAGTCCCTCCCTTTTCCAATCAATTCTCTGCTTGCCTTCCATACTGATATTCCTAAAGGACAGTCTGACCATGTCACTTCCTTACTAAAGAAGCACTAGTGGCTCCCTAATGACTCTAAGATCAAATTCAAACGCCCCTGTTTGTCCTTAAATTTCTTTCAGAATGGAGCTCTGATCTCTTTCTATTTTTATTGCTCTAGCTTCTCTCCCTATATCTGCTCCCTTGACCAAAATTACTTCATATTTACTTTATATGTATTTTATATTTATCATATTATGTTACATATATTATTAACATATAATTATAAGTTATATGCACAGTTTGTTTCCCCAGATGGCATTTAAGCTCTTTGTGGAAAAGGCACTTGATCCATAATGCTTAGTAGGGTGCCTAAAAGAAGAAAGGGAAGGGAATAAGCATTTATAAAGCACCTATAATGTGCCAGGCACTGAGCTAAATGATTTTTCCTTTTTCTTTCCTCTCTTCCTTCCTCCCTCTCTCCTTCCCTTCCTTCTTCCCTCCCTCTTTCCCTCCTTCCCTCCTTCCTTCCTCCCTCCCTCCCTCCCTTCCTTCCTCCCTTCCTTCCTTCCTTCCTTCAATATTACCTCATTTGATTCTCAAAGCAATCCTTTGAGGAAGGTGCTACTATTATCTTTGTTTTACAATTAAGGAAAAAGAGGTTAAGTGACCTGAGCACTGCCTGTATAGGAATATATAGCTGACAATGAATAATTGTCAGATTTTCTGACTCACAATTCAGTGCTCTTTCATATGATCCTAGAATGATCTAATACCCTCTACTAGTTATATAGCCTCACTTTAATTATCTCCAGTGACAGGAAACCTCAGTACTTGAGACTACACTTGGGGGGATATTCTGTTTCATGGATTCTTGACCTGAGACAGATTTCAAGGGATCCATGAACTTTGGGGGAACATTACATTCTTATTTTCAGAAACCTCTTAACTGAAATTTATTATTTTCTTAAAATAATACTTTATTTTCTTTAAAAAATACTTCAAAAGTATTATTCTGAGAAGGGGTCTTTAGGTTTCATCAGACTGTCAAAAGAGTTAAGAACTCTTGATCTGATTGGTGGGAAACTTATCTTTATAGGAATCCTTAGTCTGCCTTTCTACAATAACTAATCTTTCTTGTAGACACAAAATAGGGAAAGGAATATTAGCCCCTTATATGGTCTATAAAGTTTTCCTTTCTGCAACATTGAAATAAATGTGTGGTTTTTTATTGTCCTGAATAAATAATCTATGTTCAAATGAATGGAATGATTGAATTATTTGCGGAAATGGAATCTAATGTCTATGGAAAAGCTAAATCCATCCAGATTCAATTCTGTCACCTGTCTGTCCTGCTCCCCCCCCTCCCCAAGATAATTAGAATTAGGATATGAGCCAGTAAGAGACATAATAGAAAATTATTTTGGTTCATAAATATGATTGCTTCTATGCAGGAAAGTCCCTAATGTGGAAACTGCTTTTAGCAATGCAAATTGGTGACTTGTACAAATATGCTCTTAGAGCAGTGATTTCCAAACTTTTTGGTCTTGTGACCCTTTTACACTCTAAAAATTATTGAGAACCCTTCAAATACTGAGTTTATCTATGTTATATCTGTCGATATTCACCATGTTAGAAATTAAAATGTCTTAGTATTATTATGAAAATAGTCGACCTTATAGATCCCCTAAAAGGGTCTAATCAACTCCTAGATATCCCTGAATTGAGAACTGCTGCCTTAGAGAATTATCTAGGGCACTGAGAGACTGAGTAATTTACACAAGATCATAGCCAGCATGTCAGAGACCTAACTTGAAACCAGCTGTTTATCTACCATTGCACACTAGCTTTCAATTTAGAGAATATTTTTATTATTAATAATTATCCAAGCATTAATACTCATGCTACTCCAGTCTCTGGTTCTATGTAAAGAGTTACCTAAAGCCATATAGCATTATGTTTTAAAGACAATATGACCCCACAAACCATTATTATTCAAATCTTCCCTTCCTCCCTTCTCTTCTACTGCCTATACCTCTTTCACATGCATTCAACCTTTCTATGTTTTTTCAGTATTTGTCTCCTGATTGATAAGTGTAGACTCACTCCTTGAGAAGACTCACCCATTATGGTTACCCCTAAACCATGTTGCACATTCCATCCACATATCTGCTGTATATATCTTGACTTCAACCCTTCAACTTCCCTTTTAGTCCTTCCCTCCCACTCTGGTTCTGGAGATGGTAATCTTATCAATACTAAGGTTGTTTTTGGCAAAAGCAAGACTTTCTATTGCCCAAGGTTGTACTCACTATGTCAATGACTCCAGGGAATGATACTCCCTTCCTTAATTAACTACCACTCCCCAAATAAGTGTTATCTCCCCCCATCTCCTATTAGCATGTAAGTTACTTAAGGGGAAGAACTGTCAAGCATTTGTGTTTTTATTCCCCATGCCTGGTAATGTTTAGCTTACTAGGAGCTTAATTATTCTATTATTCATTTTGTCATTCTTGTAATCCTCTCCACCACCACCAATTTAGGAAGGCAATAAAACATTGGGAATCTCAATTCTGATGGACTTAGTTCTCTACTACAATGATGTGATTCAAACCAGTTCCTATTGTTCAGCAATGAAGATCTTCATATACATCCAGAGAGAGGCCTGAGGGAACTGTGTGGATCACAACACAGCATTTTAATGCTTTCTGTGAATATTTCCCTGAATTTTGTTTTCCTTCTTAGGTTTTTTTTTTTTTTCTCTTTCTAGATCTGATGTTTCTTGTGCAGTAAGATAACTGTATAGATATGTATACATATATTGGATTTGTCATATAATTTAACATATTTAGCATGTATTAGATTACCTGTTATCTGGGGTAGGGGGTGGGGGGAAGGAAGGGAAAAGCTTGGAACAAAAGTTTTGCAAAGGTTAATGTAGAAAAATCACTCATATGTTCTGTAAATAAAAAGCTTTTAATAAAAAAAAGTATGTCTTACTACTGCCTAAAAATGTCCTTTTCCAATAAAATATTTTAAATCCTAAAAAAAAAAAATGGGAATCTCATTCTTCAATACAGTAGTTGCAAAAGATCTTTGAGAACATTACTCCTTGGCACATTGGCTTACAGCTCAATTTAAGTATTTCTTGATTTTACACTGTAGGTCCACTTACCAGTGACTCAGATTACAACTTTTCAATCTCCTATGAGATAATTTTTATTATTAGGTATGACTAAAAAAAAAAAAAGCATCATCCTCCTTTGTCTATCACCTCTTAGATGGTGGGTCTTTTTGAAATGAGTTCAGATGACCATTTAATAATCAGCATGCCTGTTTTTCCAGTTCAGTGAGATCTTCAGGTTGCATTCTGCTGGTATTTGAGAAGCAGGATACTGTGCCCTTGAAAGTCCAGCAAGGGATGTAGTCTTCCCTCTTCCCATATAATCAACCATAATCTGAAGGTTCAGTTGTGTGGGAAGCCAAGATTGGGTAACAAGCCTGGGTCTCTTCCCATCATTTCTTCCTCCCCCTAACCAGCAATACAAGCCCAGCTTATTAAGATCTCTGGTCTTTTATCTTCTCCCCTATCTATGGCAGTGGGGGAGGTGGTCTGTTCTAGTCATCCCATGTTGGGTATCATCTGGAAGTATCTGCTTCTTTAGAGAGAGTTGAGTTGAGGGCAGAGCAGTTGTTTGTGAGATGATCCAACCCCAGATTAGGTGTGGGAAGCCAGAAAAGGGGTGAACTCTAGTTCATACCTCCTAATGTTCCCCTCTGCCTCACCCCCCCCATCTGTGATTTTTTAATGTTGTTTCTCCCCCCCCCCTTATCCCTGTACTATTGACCATTAAAATAGATAACAAAAGGGAACTTTGTTGCTGGGAAAAAAAAAAAAGTGAATAGCCTACTGGACTTTGGAATCATAAAGATCTGGGTTCAAAAGCTTATTAGCTATATTGATGTAAATATGAAACCCTAAAACTTTTGGTTTGGGAGTCTATTCCAAAGTGGCTTTGACCACTCCTTAGCCAGATAACTTCTGGCCTCAGAAAACTCCTCATCTCAGGAAATGCCCAGTCTGTCTGATTCTGAATAGACTACTTCTCAGTTCATTGCTGACTAATGTCAGTGATAATCGAATTTTGGAGACCACCCTCAATTCATCAGGAGATTATTCCCTAGTCCTACCCTTGAGTTATAGAATTTACATATTTATGATTCAAAGTTGTATAAATGTATTTCCTTGGTTCTGTTTCTTTACTGGATTCTCTTAGAAATCAGTTTTCTCAGTAATGGCATCACAGTGCTTTTGCTCCTTGACTAGGAGATGGGTTCAAGCCTGCAAATTCTTTTGAGAGACCTCCTGACATGGTCTGGGACTTTTGGGGTCCCCCCTTCTTATTCCTCAACATTATGATCTTAAATAACCCATTTAATGTCTTTGACCTTCAGTTTCCTAATCTGGAAAATGGGAATAATACTATTATATAATAATATGATATATATATATAGTTTATTTATTTATAATAAATATAATATTTATAATAATATATTAGTACCTCCCCCAGAGAATCACATGATATACCTAGACTATTTAGTATAATGTAAATTATTACATAAATATCAGTAATTATTATAGCCATTTAAAATGATAATAGCTGACATACTTCACATGGTTATGAAGCAACCATGGAAAGTTTCCTTCTTGTCTTCCCTATCCCTGGCTACCCTGGGGCACTGAAGGGTCTGGTGGAACAAATGATACAAGGTTCCCTTCTCCTTGAAGCTTCCTGCCAATTCCTCCTTCCCTTTTCCCCCTTGTGGCTCAACACTGACGCCACTTCTGACTCTTTCTCCAGTGAGAGAGAACTCAACATTCATTCTACTTAGATTCTAGGCCCACTTTCTCCACTAATCTCCAAGAGTGGAGATTCATGGCTGCTCCCCCAATTTGGATGAGCAAAAACTCATCAGCTACAATGTTTGGTATGATAGAACATCTATAAGCCTTACCATCTGCTATGCCCTCCAGATTCTCAGGTATTCCCTTTTAGCCTGTTCATATACCCTTTAGCCTCTTGGACCTTGCCTCTGCACCGACTCTGAATTCTTAGGACTTCTAGGCCTTTTCATCTGCTCACAATTTTATTTTTTTTATATTCTTTGTTTCTTAAGTGTGAATGTGAGCTTCTACACAGTAATGACTCTTGAAATCAACTCTTGTCAGCACTTAATAAATGATTTTTCATTGATTCATTGAATTATTTGATGAGGTCCTGGGTCACTGGGTGAGGCTAGCAGAGAAAGGCCTGAAGTATTGATAGGACTACACCCTAAGGCAAACGGGGAAGGGCACTGATGGGGGATCAGATCAGCCTAACTGTCCCGACTTTTTTTGGAAGTCGAGGGTAACCCAACTTTACTGTTCTAATCAGAAAGCCAAATTATGTCAAAACCCCGATGTTAAATTTCCCCTGTAATCTGTCCATGGCTCATGCCATTTTTGCTGAATCCTTTTTGGGGTGAGCCTGCTGCATTCTGTCTCACTGGGTCTTTCTCTCCTTACCCCATCTCCATCCCTCCCACTCCATGCCTCATGATGAGTAACTATTCTCTCTCAATTCTATTTCATATTTACCATCCCTGGTGTCTATTTTACCTCTTCATTTTGTATATAACCTCTTCTCATAACCTACCTTTGTCAAAAAGAATGACCTTTGTGAATTCTTCACATGACTGAACCCCAACATTGGGTGATAGTTTCTCTCCTTAATCTCAACATTTGGAGTTTATATCAATCTCACCATTTGGTACTGAGCCTCAAACATATCATTATTCATTCTGTCATTACCCCTTTTGATCTTCTGAACAACCCTGTGAAATTGTCAATAAACATTATTATTCACATTGAATCAGGTGAATTGAGGCTCAAAGAAGCTAGATTATTCACCCTTCTATAGCTATTAATTGTCAGAGACAGAACTTGTAATCAGTTTTCTCTTCTTCTATATCCTATACTCTTGGAGCTACAATCAATTATATTATCCAAGAAGGACTTACGAAATGCAGCAGTGATAAGATTTTTTAAAAAATGTTGAGTAAGACTTTAAAAAAATATCCAGTTCTTTCCCTTGGCATTGCCTAATCTATGATAAACAATATTCTGCTAAACAGAGAAGATCAGAAATAGGATGTCTTTAATAGGCAAAAAAAATATTTCAAAACAAAGCCACACCCTACCTAAGGGAAAAACAATTCCTGTCCACAAACTGACAAAATGCTCTCCATTAGGTTGCAAATCAGATGCTGAAGATTTGACTTTCCATTCCTTTGGACATTTCTGTAATTTATACACTTTAAGTATATTAGTAGGTACCATCAATGAATATGATGAGCATTTTATTATCCATTTTTATCTGAATTTACATAGAAGAATAATAGCAATTTTGAAAAGTCCTCTTTCTTCACAAGACCACACAAATCAAATTCAGAAAAGAATTTATACTATATATAAAGACTTTTTTAGCTATGAGTGGACCATTTCCAGTGTTATATCCTTTATAATATATAATAGATTCCTCAGGGTGAGAGCCACTAGAAGTTTCATACCCTTTATAAAACGCAAAAAGATCCAAATCTAAAAGGGGACACAATACATTCCAAGTTTGAAAAGGGTAAAATTCTTAATGCATCATTGGCTCTATTAGCTTCCTCTTTTGTTCTGCAAACTTAAATTATCCAGGAAGACTCAATCAGTTGTCCTCTAATCAAGCCCCATTCCCATTATATTTTAAAAGATACATGATCCAACAAGGGAAATTTTATTCTGGATCTAATTCTAACAGAAAGTAACTGGTTCCTCAAGAAATTTTTCCCTAGAGTTTGTGATAGGGAGGGAGAAGAAATCTATACATAATCCACAAATGTATTTTGGAGAAAGCAGATTCCAATGTGTTCATAATTAGGATCCCACTAATTAAGATTCTATAGGGAAAATTAGAAAGAAAATTAGAAAGAAATTCTGTAGTCAGAAAGGAAAATCTATTAAGGAGAAAAAAATGGAATTTGTTCAAAGAGACTATCATCAGTGCATATATGAGAAACTGAATAATTTAGGATTTTTAAAAAGAGACAAATAAAAGATGGAAATGATGCCAGGTGAGAGAATATTTTGAATATAAGAATATTTTACCATTCTATAAAACAGAATTTCAAAGGTAGAAATAGGCAGAGGCTGGAGAGAAAAGGCAAAGGTAATGGAGTGGAATTTTAAAGCTATATTGGGGAAAAAAGGATCAAAGAAGGGATTGAACTTTTGTTCATAGAGAATGGGATGTTAACTTCACAAATATAAGGTAAAGCTGTTCAATTCTGTTTTTTTTCTCTGACAAGGAGCATTAGTTTTCTCCAGAAATGTAAGAACAAACATGGTTAATTAGAAATGGATATCCAAGATAAATAAGGATATAGTAAAAATAACTAGTTACTCTTGTTGAATTCAAGTCACTTCACCTAGATAAGCTACATCCATAGGTATTGAAAGAATCAGCAAATAAAATTAATGAGCCATTGTCAATAATATTTGTAAAATAGTTTGAAAAAGGAGCATACAACAATATTAAAGGACAAAGGTTATCTTTATTTTTATTTTGATTTATTTTGTTTTTATATCACTTTTATTTCCAAATATCTCTTCTTCCTCCCCTACCCAGAGAGTCTTTCTTGTAGCAGAAGAAAAAAGAAAAAGGAAAAAAAAAGACAGTTTAGTACAGCAAATTAACACAACAATTGATTTTGACAGAATATGTAGTCTGCAGCTCTGCAGTTAATAAGAGAAGATTCTGAAGGATTTAAGAAACCAAACTTTAGTCTAATTCTAAGTTTTATCATTAATTACATATGTGACCTTAGAGAAATCATTTTATCTTTCTTTGCCTTAATTTGCTCATCTATAAAATTGCAATCATATCTGCCACATACTATTCATAGAGTCTTCATTAGGGTCACATGAGATCTGATTGATAAATAAAAGTTCTGTTAAAAAGTAGAAATGAGTATGCAAATTAAGAAATAATTGTTAACTCTACCCTTTAAATTCCATGCTGTGTGTGAGAACATTCTCCTTGCTTCAAATTCAATGCCAACTCTTTTTCTCTGGCTGTGCCATTAAAACTATTCTTATAAAACTTACCAAATCCAATGGCTTTTTATCAATCTTCATCCTCTAACTTTGCTGTAGCATGTGATAATGTTGATCATTCTCTCCTGGATTTTCTCTTCTTGTGGCTTCAGAAACATCACACTCTCCTGATTTTCCTCCGGTTTTTTAAATTGTTCCTTCTTTGCTGGCTTCTGAGGAATCAGGATTCTAGACTTAGTCTTTTAAAAAATATTAATAATAATAGACTTTTATTTTTCAAAATGCATATAAAGATAGTTTTCAACATTCATGTTTGCAAAGCCTTGTGCTCCAAATTTTTCCACATTCAGTGTCCATCGTCTGGATATATATGATTGGCTCTTTCCATCACAAGTCTGTGGGAATTGCTTTGAATCATCTCATTGTTGAAAAGAGCCAAGTCCATCGAAGTTAATCATCACAGAATCTTGTTGCGGTGTACAATGTTCTTTTAGTTTTACTCACCTCACTATCAGTTCATGCAACTTTTTCCAGGCTTTTCTGAAATCTAGGCTTAGTGCTTTTGCTGTGTTTCTAGAACCATTTGACTTATTGTTTTGTTGTACTCTTAGAGCTTGGCATTATTATAAAATTATTCCCTGCTATCTACAAACATGGCCACATTTCCTTCATCATTAAAAATTCCTTATTTAATTCATCCATCTCAGTTCATCCCATATCTTGTCTCCCTTTTGTAGCTAAATTGTTTGAAAAGGAAGTCCACATTTGGCTACACCACTTCCCTTCCTCTCATTTTCTTCTTAACTTTACAATCTGACCTCTGACCACATCATTCAACTGCTCTCTCTGAGGTTGTAGACAATCTCTTAATTACCAAATGGAATAACCTTTTCTCATCCTTCACCTCTCTGAAGCCCTTGACACTGCTGACCACCTTCTTTCTGATAAACTTTTTCCTCTAGGTTTTCATAACACCTCTTTTTCCTGGATTCCAACCTGTTTGATTTATTCCTCCTCAGTCTACTTTTTTGGATCATTGTTCATGACCTTGCCTACTAACCATGGTTCTTCCACAGGGTTCTCTTCTGTGCTTTCTTTTTTTCTCTCTACTTGTTACTTGTTGATTTCATCAGCTCAAATAGATTCAATTATCACATCAATGCTAATGATTTTCAGATCTACTTATCCAGTCCCAACCTCTAAACTCAAAATAGATGTCCCATACACATCTTAAATTCAAACTATCCAAAACTGAACTCATCATCTCCCCCCCCCCAAATCTTCCTCTCTTATTAACTTTCTTATTGTTGTCAAGGGCCCCACCAACCTTTAAGTCACTCAGGTTAAGAATTTAGGTATCATCCTCATTCTTCTCCCCAAGCCCACCCTATTCAATCTTTTGCAAAATCCTGCTAATTTTACCTTCATAACATATTTCATATATGCCCCCTTGTCTTCTTCTACACTGCTACCACTCTCATAACATCATTCTTAGACTATTGCAATAGCCTGTTGCTTGTTCTTCCTGCTTCAAGTCTTTCCTCACTTCCATTCAAATGTCAAAATGATCTTTCTTAAAGTGTAAGTCTGACCTTGTTACTATATTTGTTCAATAAATCACCTGTTACCTCCAGTATCAAATACAAAATCCTCTGTTTGGCTTTTAAAGCCCTTCATAACCTGTGCCTCTTCCAATATTCCTATTCACCCCATGTACTCTAAATTCCAGTGATACTGACCTCCTTGATGTTTTTTATATAAGACACATCTTCTGACTCAAGGCATTTCTCTTTATCTCTGCCTCCTGGTTTCCTCCAAGTCTTACCTCAATCCTAATCCCCCTTCATTCTTATGTTTATCTTGTGTTTATTCTTGTGTTATCTTTGCTTTATTCCATATAAAACATTTTTATGCATAGTTGTTTACATGTTGTACCCCATACCCCCTACTTACATGAGAGCAGAAGTTGTAATTTACCATTCTTTGTATCCCTAGGACTCATCATGGTACATGGCACATAATAGCTATTTAATAAATAGCTAAATAAATGTTTTACTGACTAGTTCATTGCTAACACTGCCTTACATTTACCTAAATGCAAAAAAACCTCATGGGTGTATTCTTGAAGCAAACATTGGCATTTGATGCCCTATTTAATGGACTAAGGAGAAGAATTAATGTCAACATTTCTGAGAGCAATTCTCTCAGAAAGAACAGTTTGTTGCTAAATTGACAGGTAAACTGAACCAACACACAGTTGGCAACAGTGAAGCAGAAAAGAACAGGAAAGCTTTCAAAGATTTGGTATACAGTGTTGCATTTGCTTATCAGGGTCCAAATACTTGTAAACATCAAGACTAGTTTGATGAAAATGTTGGGGAAATTCAGAAGCTGCTAAATGAAAAATGGTAACTCTACAGGGTGTACCAGCAGAATAATTCATCCATTTCTAAGAAGGTTTCATTCAATTCCATCAAAAGTAAAGTACAAGCAAAACTTAGAGAAATACAGGATTCTTTGCTCATAAGAAGGCAAATGAAATTCAGTTTTATGCTAATAGTAATAATCCAAAGCACTTTTGTGATTCCCTGAAGACTGTTTATGGGCCAAAGACTTATGTTGCATCTCTATGCAGTGCTGCTGCAGCCACAATGATTACTATTAAGGACATGATCCTGGAGAGATGGACTAAACACTTTAATAGTGTTCTCAACAGACTTTCATCAATTAATGCTGAAGCCATTTACCATTTACCTCTACCATTTTGAGGTAGAGCTGTTCCAACTGAAGAAGAGGTTTTCTTTCATATGGCTGATCCTATTCCAGCTGAGATTTACAAAGTGAAGGGGATCCATTGCTCACACTAAAAGTGACTGAAATTTTTGGATTATATGGCAAAAGGTTATGCCCCAAGAGTTCAAGAATGCTTCCAATGTCCATCTCTAAAAAGGTAAAGGGAATAGATTGTCCTGTGGATTTCTCTCTTAGTCATTGCTGGCAGTATTTTTGCCAGAGTCCTCCTTAATAAGCTGATTCTACACCTGTAAGAAAGTCAAATACCTGAGAGTCAGTGTTGCTTCAGAAGGGGCCAAAGAACAGTCTATATCATGCTTGCTTACTCCAGAAGAAATGTCAGGAGCAGAATAGAGATCTGTGCACATTGGTAGGCTAATACTGTCAGTCGAATACTGATCAGCCAATACTGATACTGTCAATCACAAGAGCTTATGGAAAATCATGTCAAAATTTGGTTGCCCAGAAAAGTTCATCAGTATTGTATGTCAATTTCAGGATGCATGCTTACCCAGGTTCTAGACAATGGATGATGCTCTTGCACTTTCCCAGTCACTAGTGGAGGGAAGCAAGCTGTGTGCTTGCTCGCATGCCATTTAGCCTCATGTTTTCCATCATGTTGTCAAATGCCCTCAATGAGGATGAACATGGCATCAAGGTCAGTTACTGCACTAATAGTAAATTTTTCAACTTGAAAAGGCTATAAGCCAAAACTAAAGTAAAGGGAGTGCTGATACATAATTTTTTTGTTTGCAGATGTTTGTGTACTCAATGCTGCCTCAGAAACAGATCAATTCTCTACTTCCTGTGCTAATTTTGGCTTAACAATTAACACCAGGAAAACACAGGTCCTCCATCGGCCAACACCATATCCTTGTGGATATGGTGGAATCATTGATTAAAGCAAATGGAAAAATTTTGAATGCTGTGGATGAATGTTCATTGACCTTAGCAGCATACTTTTCAGGGATGTCCACATTGATAATGGAATTGATGCATGCATTGTCAGAGCTAGGTAGGCTTCAAAGCAAAGTGTGGGAGAAAAGAGGTATTATACTACTGACTACCAAACTGAAGGTCTACAAAGCTGTTGTGCTAACCTCGTTGCCTGTGAATCATATACCTGTGAAACCTGGACAGTTTACCAGTGCCATGCAGGAAACTTAATCATTTTCATTTGAATTGTCTTAGAGAGATTCACAAGATCACCTGGCAAGATAAGAACACTGACATCCTTTCTTGAACAAAACTGCTCAACATTCAAACTCCACTGTAGAGAGAGCAACTCTGTTGGTCTAGCCATATTGCTTGAATGCCAAATATACATTTGCCAAAAAGATTATTTTATGAAGAACTCACACAGGGACAAGCACTCTCACGATGTCTAGAAAAAGCAATATAAGGACACATATCTTCCTAACTTTAGAATTTATTGCGTGACATGGAAAACACTGGCACAGGACCACCCAGGGAAGCCAGGAAGTGAAGATGAAGAAAAAGGAACATTCCAGGCATTCAGGACAGCCAATCAAAAATTCTGAGTCAAAAAGTAGAATATCCTATGTAAAGGACAAGTAGTTCAATGTCCTTGAATTATACAGTATATGTATGGGGGGAGGAAGAGGAGTTAAGTGTAAGTTAAGGGTTCAAATTGTTAAGAGATTAAAAAAAAGCACCAAATAGAGGATTTTATATGTGATTCTAAAGGTAATGGGAAACCACTGGAGTTTATGAGTAGGAGAATTCTATAAAAGATCACTGCAGCAAATGAGTAGAGGGCAGACTGGAATAGGGACAGATTTGAGATGGGCAGATGGGCCAGAAGTTGGAATAATCCAAGTGAGAGAAGATACAGGCAACTGTGTTAGAGAAGAGAAGAGGATAAGCCAATCTTTGCCCAACTCAAAATCCTGCAGCACTTTTCCTATTCTCCACATAGTGTTTAAAAGATCTTTGCCAGTAGTTCTTGAGAGTTTCCCATCTATCCTTGACTATACCATAGTCAAGTCATCTGGGACTTATAATGAAAATATAACAAAGGACACAAAGGCACTTTCTTACCACCTTGGGTATTGATTGGATATTAATTAAATATATGACATTTTTTCCATTCCAAAAATCCTTTGCAACAAGATTTTCCAGTCAAATGAGCTAATCATTTATGTAAATTGTAAATTGCTTAGCATAGGGACTACTACATAATAAGTGCTATATAAATAATAGGTTTGTGGGGTTTTTTTTTCAGAGAAAACAAAATAAGTTGATCAACTGTGCCCATGAATCTATTATTTTTGTTCCATCTCCCTCAGAGCATGAATCCTATTCTTTTCTTTGATCCTTGCCCTTTGTCTAAAATCCCTTTTTTTAAAAAGCCAACAATACCTTCTCTTTTTGCTGTGTACAGCCTTAGGTCTTATTGCTGGCTCATGTGTTATTCTGTCTCTTGCAAATTTCTGGAAGTTACGTCTATTATTCTTCTGTATGCTATTGTATCTAGCTTAATATATAGGAGGAGACAGGTAGCATGATACTATGGCTAGAGTGCTGGATTCAGATTTAGAAAGAACTTAGTTCACATGGTTCCTAACTAAAATCCAATCTTTTATAGGAATTTTTCCCTAACCCTTCTTAATTCTAGTGCTTTCCATAGAATAGTTTACCTCTCAGATCTGTGGAGAAGGAAGGAATTTGTGACCAAAGAAGAACTGGAACTCATAATTGAATACCAGATAGATAATTTTGATTATATTAAGTTTTTGTACAAACAAAACTAATGCAGACAAGATTAGGAGGGAAGCAATAAATTGGGAAATCATTTTTACATTTAAGGGTTCTAATAAAGGCTTCATTTCTAAAATATATAGAGAATTGACTCAAATTTATAAGAATTCAAGCCATTCTCCAATTGATAAATGGTCAAAGGATATGAACAGACAATTTTCAGATGAAGAAACTAAAACTATTTCTAATCATATGAAAAGGTGCTCCAAATCACTATTGATCAAAGAAGTGCAAATTAAGACAACTCTGAGATACCACTACACACCTGTCACATTGGCTAAGATGACAGGAAAAGATAATGATGAATGTTGGAGAGGATGTGGGAAAACTGGTACACTGATATATTGTTGGAACTATGAACAGATCCAACCATTCTGGAGAACAATTTGGAACTATGTTCAAAAAGTTATCAAACTGTGCGTACCCTTTGACCCAACAGTGTTTTTACTGGGCTTATATTCCAAAGAGATCTTAAAAAGGGGAAAGGGACCCACATGTGCAAAAATGTTTGTAGCAGCTCTTTTTGTAGTGGCTAGAAACTGGAAACTGAGTGGATGTCCATCAGTTGGAGAATGGCTGAATAAATTATGGTATATGAATGTTATGGAATATTATTGTTCTGTAAGAAATGACCAGCAGGATGATTTCAAAGAGGTCTGGAGAGACTTAAGTGAACTGATGCTCAGTGAAATGAGCAGAACCAAGAGATCATTATACATGGCAATCAAGACTATATGATGATCAATTCTGATGGACATGGCTCTCTTCAACAAGGAGATGATTCAAACCAGTTCTAGTTGTTCAGTGATGAAGAGAGCCATCTACACCCAGAGAGGGGCCTGTGGACCACAACATAGCATTTTCATGCTTTCTGTTCTTGTTTGCTTGCATTTTGTTTTCTTTCTTAGTTTTTCTTTTTCCTTCTTGAGCCAATTTTTCTTCTGCAGCAAAATAACTGTATAACTATGTATACATGTATTGGATTTAACATATATTTTAACATATTTAATATGTATTGGACTATCTGCCACCTAGGGGAGAGGGTGGGGGGAAAGAGAGCAAAATTTGTAACAGAAGGCTTTGCGACAGTCAGTGTTGAAAAATTGCCTATGCATATGTTTTGTAAATAAAAGTTTTAATAAATTAATTTTTAAAAATTCTAGTACTTTCCCTTTTTTGTTTTTTATACTTACAACAAAATTTATTTTAATTCACTTGTAAATGTGTGATTATTATAATATTTTAGAGATTCCAGTTCCCAAATTATATTCCATTATGTTTTTACATGTTATTAAAATGTATCCTCTTCAGGTATTCTTATAGGAACTTTACAAATTTTCCTTTTTTCCATTTTTTATTATTGAATTTATTTTTCCTCCATAATAGTATTTCATTTTTTCCAATTACATGTAAATGTAGTTTTCAATATTCACTTTTAAAATATTTTGAATTCCAACTTTTTTTCCATCCTTTCCTTCTCCTTCTTCAATATGGAAAACAGTTATATATGTGCAGTATACTAAACATTTCCACATTGGTCATATTGTATGACCAGAACAAGAGGGAAAAACAATGAGAAAAAAATCAGTTGAAAAGTGAAAATACTATGTTTCAATCTGCATAGTTCTTTCTCTGGATGTGGATGGCATTTTCCATCCAAAGTTTTTTTGAAATTGCTTTTGAATCACTGAATTTCTGAGAAGAGCTAAGTCATCATCACATTTTTGCTGTGGTTGTATGCAGTGTTTTCTTGCTTCTTCTCATTTCATTCAGCCTCAGTTCATGCCTTTCCAGATTTTCTGAAATTTGCCTGCTCATCATTTATTATAGCACAATAGTATTCCACTACATTCATATACCACAACTTATTCAGCCATTCCCCAATTGATGGGCATCCCCTCAGTTTCTAATTCTTTGCTACCACAGAGCGCTGCTATAAGTACTTTTGTACATGTTCCTGCTTTCCCTCTTTTAATTATTTTCTATGTATCCTGTATATATTTTGCTTTGTATAAATTTGTTTGCATACTATATCCCCCATTAGATTGTAAGCTTTTTAAAGGCAGGCATTGTCTTTTGCTTCTTTTTGTCTCCTCAGTGTTTAGCAAAGTACCTGGAATATAAAAGACACAATAAATGTTTACTAATTGAATTGAATCTGTTTCTGATAATTCTTACTATATTGCCATGGGCAAATTCTAAACCTCTCTGTGCCTCAACTTCCTTATTTGTAAAATTGGGATAATAATACTTGTAGTATCTACCTCACCAAGATATTGTAAAGCTTCAGAGAGATAATACAAGTGCTTTGCAAATCTTAAAGTGTGATATTAATGTCATCCATTTCCCTCTTGGTCCTTTTCTTTCCAGTTTGAAGCATGATATTTGCAAGACCCTTGTACAAATTCCTTCTTACCAACCTTTACTGAGCATATTCCATTCCTGTCCAAGAGCCCATTATTCCTCATTTTATGTTGTAGTCCAGAAGTCCAAATTTTATTTTCATATGTCATATTCTTAATTGGCTAGTCACTTCCTAGAGGTGCCAACTAGGGTGATAGGATTGGTGCCTAAGGTTAACATTACTTATCAGTGTCCCATGCCTTCTGACTGACGATGTCTCAAAATCTTTGACTCAGATTAGAGAAATGTTCAGATGTGTCATCAAGGATGAAACTGTTTCTAACCTCATGATACAAAGTCATTCTTACTCATGCCTTGCTGGCTGAGAGCTCAAGAAGTTTAAAGAACATGCCTCAGAGAGGAACTGGTACATACTAATGCTATATAAATGCTTATTCCTTTCCCCAAATCTTTAATGCAAATTATGCTTTCCTTTAGGGCATAGTCTCATGAAATTACTAGATGGTAGTAAAAATAAAGAGGTGACAGGTGAGAAAGGAGGTCACTGAAGGAAGTATGTTCCTCTTTATCCAAATGTTAGTGCCCTAGGATAAAAATCAGAATCTTGAGGAGAAATAGAACAGTTATGAGCCAGTTTTGATAAATTTTATAAAATATTTTATTTGTCAATTTTATACTTTAAACTTTAAATCAAGTTGAGCAAAAGAATATATATATATGTATATATATATATATATATATATATATATGTAATGTGTGTGTGTGTGTGTGTGTGTGTATGTATGGCAATGGGAAGTGGAAAGGTTTCCCAGTGCATATGTAAGGTAGTGTGAAGCTTAAGTATATATGTAAAAAGCCTGAGCTAGAAGCCTTACTTCAGTCTGCTATCTGTTGAACTTGTGAGCTAAATAAATTATGTTCTGAAGAGAAACAGATGCTCACTTGCTTACTTAATCTTATCTCTTTAAGAAGTATCCTCTTGAGAGATAGGTACATCAGTAAAAATAAACAAACATCTTTTTCATAAATAATAGAATACACAATATGGAATTATAATAATAAAATGATAAAATGAAAACAAAAAATGAATGTAGCATGAATAATGTTATTGCAGCAAGAATGTCACATAGAAAGGGAAGTTGTTCTTTGAGGGGAAATATCTTTGTGTCAAATCTCTCTTAGTGTGGGTGTGATATACAGACTGTTTAGAGAATTAACATCTACTTCCCAGAGTTGTTGTGAGGACCTAATGACATAAAATTTGTAAAGTGTTTTGAAAATTCTAAAACATTATATAAATGCTAGCTATTGTTTTGATTGGAATTGAAATTGGTTAAATTTGGAATTATGTTTAAAGAAACTGATTAAAATGTTTGTATTCTTTGACCCACAGATTCCACTGTTAGGTTAATACGAAGAAGAAGGAGGAGGAGGAGGAGGAGGAGGAGGGGGGGGTGTGTGAGAGAGAGACAGACAGACAGACAGACACAAAGACAGAGAGACAAAAAGACAGAGAGACAGAAACAGAGACAAAGATAGAGACAGAAACAGAGAGAATTGCTATATAGACCAAAATATTTACAGCATCATTTTTTTTTTGTAGAAGAAAAGAATTGGAAATAAAGTAGATGCCCACTGACAGGGAATTGTATTATGTGAAACAAACTGTGATATGTGATAGTCGTGGAATATTACTGATTCTTAAAACAATGAATATGAAGAATGCAGAGAAGCATGAGAAAACATGAACTGAAGTAAAATAAAGTAAGCATAACAGGAAAGCAATGCAGGGGATGAAGACAAAGGAACAATTATAAGTTATATAAAACCTACTGTGTGCCAAGGGCACTGTGCTAAGCCCTTGACTAATATTATCTTATTTGATCCTCAGTACAACCTTGAGAATTAGCTGCTGTTGTATTGTCCATTTTACAGTTGAGGTCATTGAGGCAGACAGCTCACATAGCCAGTAAGTATCTGAAGCAGGATTAGAATTCAGATCTTTCTGAATTCAGGTCCAGCACTCTAGAGGCACAATGCATAGGATAAAAAATATAAAGGTCTGAAAATGAAACAAAATACGATTTAATTATAATGATGAGCCTGGACACAAAGAAAAGATATGACAAGGTACCTAGCTCTATGCTCCTTTTTTGAAAAGGTGTGTGTTTGGGTTGGTGGGAAGGGGAGTCCATGGGAATGGATACATACAATTTTATATTCATTGTATATGTTAGTTTTGCTGAACTGCTTTTTTTTTCCATTTTAAATTCTTTGTCATAAAGGGTGATTTTCTGGGGAGGAATTTTTAATTTAATTAATTTGAAAATTGATAACAAAAACAAAAGAGCAATTAAAAATTTTGATTGAACACATTAATGATATTAATGATATTCATATATGTTTAGTATATGTTAAGTTTAGCAAAGTTGCAGCAAAATAGTTCTTTGTCACAAAACTACTGAATTTTTTTCCAAGTTTTTATTTGGCTATTGTTGCTTTTGTTGTCATTTATTTATATGGCTATAGTTGGTGATTTTATTGTTCTTTGCTCTTTGAATTCTGAATATTTAAATAAAGCCTATTAAGTGATTAATGTGACTGTGGTCAAATAGCCAATCTCTGTTGATATCAGTTCAATGTAGAATGATTAGATAAGGATCTGGGGATTTGTAAAGGATCTCAACCAGGGTAGTCCTTTGCATTTCCCTCCACAGTCCCCCAAGTCTTTTATAAGCAGCCTGGGCTGTTTACTTTCTGGGAGAAGCAAGGGCTTCTATGCTATGTTTTAAGGAATCACCTTAACATTTCTGGCCAGAAATGGGTTCGCTCCTCTTCGGGAAGAGGGAACCTCGAACACAGAATCAGAAGCTTTATACTTGTTAGCTTGGTACAGCCTTGCCTTTCAGAGAACCGATTGCTCCATTACCTTCCTGGTTACAATCTTTCTGTTACACCCACTATATATTTCCCTTTAAATATGTGTAAACATGCTTCCCCTCCTTCATCATATTATTATATTAAGTTTGTGGTTTTCACAAAACCACAAGAATCTTTCTGATTGGCTGAATCCACCTGTGCCTTCCTAGCTCCCCAATTCCTTGTTTGCTCGAGTTTAGAGATCACTTAATTGATCTATGGAATCTTAAACTTCCTTAATCCATTCTGAAAACTTCTTGGTCAGTGGTACCCACTATCTTACACTACCTTGAAACTTAGGCTGCTCTGAGGAAACCTAACTTTTCTATTTCTCACAATAGGAAGAAATGCATTTCCTTCCATCAGCAACTGCCTTGCTCACTCTTTACCTCATGGCTTTTACCATGTGTTGCAGCCCCCTCCAGAGTCCAGTTGTGTACCTTGGTAGAGAAGCACCTTCCCTTTAACTCTGATCCCTAAGGAGATTTGGCTTAGGTTTTTGGGAAACAGTTGCCCATCTTTTAGAGTGACTGCGCCTAGGTTTGGACTATCTTTGTGCTGGTGGCTTTCGTTCCCAGCTGTTTGTTTTTTTTTTTTTTCCCTAGAAAAACAAAAGGAAGCTAATTGAAAATGTATGAGAATAATTATGGATTTAGAACTGGTGGCAGTAATATCTAAAAAAGTAAGGTCATTTCTGATTTTAACAGTTTATGTGGAAAACTCACAAATTGGAACATAAAATAATGATAATTGGTCACAAGAGCCTTCTTTCTCTAAGAGAAAAATAAAATCAGTGGTCCAAGGATCAGTGATGAAAATGGACAACACTGCCCTCTCATGGATGCAAGAAGTAAGAGCATTCAGAGAGAGGCAAGAAGTTTTCAAGGCACCTCCCATGACCCATCTGCCCAAAGCTGAGAAGAAATGATTTTATTAGAAGGAAAAAAAAGTAGCATATAAGTAGGACTTTACTGTAACGGATTCATTTGTTGTCCATTCTATAATAAAATCTGACACATTTTTTAACTTCTGAAGAAGTTACTGGCATTTTTCCTATTCTGATCATTTACTCAAGAGGAGGAATCTTTTGATACTGAACTAATGTTACCCTTCATTTCTTTCTCATAACTATAGTTAATCACTCAGTAGTTTAGTACTGGTAAATCAAATGAACAAACTTGACTGACATAAAATGGTGTCAAAAGGAAATTCAGAACTCCAAAGCAATCAGCAAATATACCTGAAAGAATGGCATAAACTAAAGCTGTCATCAGACATCTCAAATGACTAAAGAGCCTATGGAAATTTCCTGTAGCTTAACCTCTGGCTTGCTATAGTTATATTAGGAAGAAAATTAAAAGTGTGTTGGGAAATAAGGCAAATGATGTTTAAAAAAAAGAATTCCAAATTCTATGTATAATAACATTTCTATGTGATATTTGCATACAATCTTTAACATGGATGCTATTACTCTCTGAGGCAAGTATATGTGATTCTTTTATTAGGAACTGGAACAAGAGGTCCAATCAGTACATGCACAAACTATACCAAGGTAACTGAGCATGAAGGCCATCGCTGTAGCAATAGTTCATTCATCTGCAGAAAACCATGTAATAGACAGGAATGGAGCAATATTCATTACAGTTTGGACCTACTAATCAATTGAGCAGCTGTTCTCCATGGATTGGATGTATTTTAATATCTAAGTCTCATGATACAGTATGTATGTATCTTAGACCTGTTCCCAAAACCATATGAAAGGATGTCAGAAACAGTCAGAGATCTCTCTTACCTGCATTCAAAGCAGAGAAGGAAGCTAATGGACCCCAGAGCATGAGTAGCCTGATGATTATTCCTGCTAGAGATTTTAATCTCTATATAATCTCTATATATTGTACTATATACCCAATAGTCTAAGTTCTGGATAGAGCTCCAGGTTTTTCATACCAGGCTCTGCAAGAGGCTGACTACCAAATAATAATTTTTTGGGGGGAGGGGCAGCTAGGTGGTGCTGTGGATAGAGCACCAGCCCTGAAGTCAGGAGGACCTGAGTTCAAATCTGGTCTCAGACACTTAACACTTCCTAGCTGTGTGACCCTGGGCAAGTCACTTAACCTCAATTGCCTCAGCAAAAAGCAAAAAAATAAAAATAAAATAATTTGGAGGAGAGTCACATTAGCCTAATCTTCATATGGTGATGATTGAAAAGTTTCAAGAGATATAGTTCCTAGATAATTTAATAAGTTTATTAATAAGAGAATGGTCATTTGGCTTCTCTGTTAGACCAAAGACAATTGTGGCCGAAAGAGTGCTGAACAGGGAATTCTTAGATCTTGCTATTGATTCTGACTTTTATCAGAAGCAGCTTACTATGTGACTTGGACTCTACCATTTAACCTGTGCCTCAGTTCCCTTATCATGAAAATGAGGATATATGATTATACCTACTTTATCCAGCTTTATGAATTGTGAGAGTTGAAAGAATGTCATAGTTCAATCATTTCCAGTTATGTCAGACTTTTCAAGACTAACTCCATTTGGGATTTTCTTGGCAAAAATAATGGAGTAGTTTGTCATTTCTTTCTCCAGCACTGAGGCAAACAGAGTTAAGTGACTTGCCAGGGTCACACTGGTAGTGTCTGAGGCTAAATTTGAACTCAGGTCTTCCTCATTCTAGGCTCAGTGCTCTATTTTACTACCTAGGAGTCCTATACAAAATCAAGATAGTTTTATCATCATCATCCTCATCATCATCATCACACTAAAGAAGGAAAAATACCAGTGGAGGGCAGCAAGGATCAGTGATAACACTGAATTATAGCCAGAAGAAACAGTAGAAAGCATCTAAAATTTTGTTATTTTATGAGTGATTAGGCTAAGTCTCAGGGAATCTACATTATTTATCTAAGGTCATCTTTAAAGTAAATAGTTGTTTGTTTTTTATTTTTTGTATAGTCCAAGTGATCCTTTTCTTTTCTTTTTCTTTACTCTCTTCATTCTTTTTCAGGTTGTATATATACATTCATTTTTTACATATTTCAGGAAAAAAAAAGAAAAAAAAGTGAAAACAGCTTCAATCCACAGTCTCCATAGTTCTTTCTCTGGATGTGGGTGGCATTTTCTATTGAAAGTTTATTGGAATTTATTTATTTAATTTATTGCTGAGAAGCACTGTCTATCATAGATGCTCATCACATAATCTTGCCATTGCTGTATACACTGTTTTCCTGATTCTGCTTGTTTCACTAATCATCAGTTTGAAATAAATAGTAGAAGTGAAGTTCAAACTTAAGTCCTCTAACTCCAAATTCCATGTACCACAATGTTCTTCAATCACCTCACAAATAAATAGAATAATCTTTATATTTGCTAGTTCATTATAGTCTAATTGCAAGTCATCAAGCCTGGATTTGAATCCCTGCTCTTCTGCTTACAGTGGATGGAAAGGACATCTCAGAATTCCCGACGTCCTTACTCTTCTACTTCCTTTTTTCTGTATTAATTATCAGAATAATTTGTTCCAATGACTATGAAAGTGGCTCAAACAGGGGTTGTGGAGTGCTTAAAGCTTGGTGAAAACAGGATGCTTCAATTCACATTCAGTCTCCATAGTTCTTTCTCTGGATGTGGATGGCATTTTCTTTCTTTCTTTCTTTCTTTTTTTTTTTCTTTTTTGCTGAGGCAGTTAGGGTTAAGTGACTTGCCCAGGGTCACACAGCTAGGACGTGTTAAGTGTCTGAGGCCAAATTCGAACTAAGGACTTCCTGACTTCAGGGCTGGTGCTCTATTCACTATGCCACCTAGCTGCCCTGTGGATGGCATTTTCTATCCAAGTTTATTGGAATTGCCTTGGATCACTAAATTGCTGAGAAGAGCTGTCCATCACAGATGATAATCACACAATATATATAATAGGGAGATGAGTCCCTGGATCAAAGAGAACAAAGGTGGAGGAGAATGAGGGTGCAGCTATAAGATATAAGTATTGTAAAGGTAGAGGAAGAGAGGCTAGGTTATGAAACATTTGAACCCAAACAGAAAGTTTTGTATTTGTTCCTAGAAGGGATAGAAACCACTAGAGTTTTGCATAGGAGTATGATACAGTTAGACCCGAATTTTAGGAAATTTTAGGATTAGCATGGGGAGAGGCTATATACATTGTTATAAATATACTATATATATAATATACATATATGTGGTTAAGAATAGAGGATTTATGTTTTATGTCATATAATGGGGGAATACCGAAAGTCTGGACTACGTAGAGGGTATATGGTTAATTTAAATAGAGATATAGTTATTTGTGCCTAGGGCGAAGTTTTGGGGGTCAGGGAAAGGCAGAAGACAGTCTCATCATAGGTACATAGATACAAAAGGTACAGCCCATATACCAGAAAGTCTGACCTGTGTCCCTATAGATTTAGAGCTGAGAGAGGGGTACCATGGTGATGAGATCCAGGGATAGTGGCTGGGCAATTGTGCAGTACGTTGCTGGATGATTACTAGGAAGGCATGGGGACGACAATTCCTATGGGGAGTTAAGGTACTACACCAGATTGTTGTCCTAGGACAACTCCCCAATTCCCTCCCCACATTTCTCTCATCTTGCCTCAGGGATATGAAATAATCAGTTCTCCCAATTAGTATGATTAATCTGGCAAGTGGCTCCAGAGGTAGACTGGGAGAGAATAGAATAAAAGACGGGAGACCATTCGCAGATTATTACAATAGCTCAGGAGAGAGCAGAAGTTCTGAATAGTATGGGAACAGTGGGACTGGATATTGACAGCCCAAGTACCTCAGCTAGAAGGGGAGCAAATTAATCAATTTGCTTTTTCCTTTTTCCCTTTTTCCCTACTTTAGGATTAGAGAAGAGTAGTTCATATTTATATAGTGCTCTAAGATAACCAAGGACTTTTCTTTACCAAGATTTTCTTATCAGGTAGGTAGAGGAAATTGAGGCTCAGAGAAATGAACTGACTTGGCTAGGTCAGATAGACAATAAGTGGCAGAAGTAGGACTCAAACCTTGGTTTGCTAATTATAAATCCAGGACTAAGTTTATCAGACATTATTGCTTCAAAGAGTGCAAGCAATAAGGAACTTGAGATTAGCAGCTTTGTAGGAAGAAAAGTGATAAAAAAAGAAGAAACTGGGATCATATTGATGAGGTTAGAACTGGAGAATGGTGGACCTAAGAAGCTGTGAATACAATTGGGTGATAGAGTGGATAAAATGCTGACCCTGCAGTCAGAAAGGCTTATCTTTCTAAATTCAAATCTGACCTCAGACACTCACTATGACCCTAAGCAAGTCACTTGATCCCGTTTGCCTCAGTTTCCTCATCTGTAAAATGAGCTGGAGAAGAAAATGGCAAACCCTTCCAGTATCTTTGCCAAGAAAAACAAAAATGGGGGTCACAGAGTTGGGGACAACTGAAATGACTGAGCAACAACAAAAAAGTGGTGAACTGTGCCCCGGGAAAAACTTGAAAATAAAACCAAGCCAGGGCTGGTTGTGAGAGGAATGGAAAAAGACAGAGTAGGATTGAAATAAAGCCTTCTTACAATGGTTTCATCGTAAATAAGGTAAAATGCACCCTTCAGAGATTGCTATAGCCAAACATTGGCATTTTATTCCCTTTTCCAAGCTATATTTCTAGGAAATAAAGGTAATCCCATCCATATCATTTTCATCCTTCTCCTTATGACAAAAATAAATAAATAAACACAATGCTTCTAAGTCTATGGTATCATAACTCCACCTCTATTTGCCACTTAGGTTGGCATATAAGGCCCTCTGAAAATCTTGGTCCAAACCACCTTTCAGTCATTTTTTTCACCTTCCCATCTTCCTTTCAGATTGATTTAGATTACTACTTCTTTTCTGATTTTTTTCTGCCATCTTCTACCTTCATGCATTAATACAATCAATCTCCCATACCTGGAGTGTATGACCCCCTTAACCCTGCTTGTTCAAAGTATTAGAGCCATAATTAGAAATTTTTCCACTACTTCAAACCATGTTTAAGAAGTGGCAAAAATAGCATTCTCATCCTGGGATGCATTTAGAGAGGCAGGTCTTCCAAGTGATGGAAAGTTCTATTACACTCTGCGCTGGCCAAGGTCTCACATTTTAGGAAGGTAATTGCCCAGAGTAGGTCAATCAGAATGAGGAATTCACACTATATAAGAGGCTGATGAAAGACCTAGGGATATTTGATACCAAGAAGAAATTATTTCAGCCCAAGCTCTTCCCTCTTCCTAAATTTCCCATTATTGTCAAGGGTTCTACCTTATTGCCAGTCACCTAAATTCACAACTTTGATGTCATCCTCAATACCTCACTCTCACCCTCCATATATAATCAACTGGCCAGTCCTGCTGATTGACAGCATCTTCATATTTCTTATATAACCCATCTATACAACTGTCATAGATTTCCTCTGAAGCTATTACCTTCTGATGAAAGCCTTTATCATCTATCCCTGGGTCAAGTCTATTTCTACTCCAGTCCATCCTTCCCTCAGTTGCCAAATTAATCTCCCCAAAGAGCAGGTCTGACCATGTCATTCCCCCTATTAAAAAACTTCAACAGCTCCTTATTCCTCAAAGGAAACTGAGGTCCAGAATTAGTATTAGAGAAGAGACATTCTCCTCATCTCTACTTCAATACTTTCACACAGAGTACTGGTAATTGCCTATCCATATAAACATGAGATTACCAACTCTTTCAGAAAAGTGGATGCTCATTGCATGATTAGATTTCAGCATTTAAACAAAGAAAAAAAGTCTTCTTGTCTTTCTAAAAACCTCTACCATTCACTCCCTAATCTTCTCTACCCTCCCTACCACATTTATTATTTTTTTTCTTAGCAGAAAAGCATGGACCATGTTTTCTTTTAGCAGAAAATTTAAACATTTTGTGGTGGCAAAACTTCAAGGGAAAGAAAAATTTGTTGGACTTACAGGTCATAAACCTTGTCTTGAATTAGGAAAGTACCCCTAAGCCCCATGGAGCATATTTATGCTCATTGGTTCTTGACTGGAAGACCAAACTTTCAATTGACTATTATTGGAGTTGGTTCCCAAGATCATTGGTAGACTTAAGGGTGAAGTCTTGTTAGAAGAGTTATCATTTTTTGAAAGCTTAATAAAAGTAATTATTAGATCAGTCCAGCCCTTTTTGGACTGTTTTTCCTCCTCCTCCTCTTCCTCCTTCTCCTTCTTCTTTTCTTCCTTCTCTTCCTTCTCCTTTTTTTTTTTTTAAAAGAAGATTGACATCTTTCCTTCCTCTTCCTAGGAACTGGTCAAGGCTGCCCTGGGAAGAATTGGGAAGCAAATGGCACTTCCACAAGAATGATACAGTAGAAATAGCACTGGCCTTGGAGATAGGAAGTTCAGGTTCACACCTTGTTTCTTTCTTTTTTTTTTTTAAATTTTATTTTATTTGCATAACATATGTGTGGGTAATTCTTCAACAATAACACTTACATAGCTTTCCGTTAGAAATTTTCCCCCCCAACTTCCCCACCCCTCCCCTAGATGGCAGGATATCCACTACATGTTAATTATGTTAAAATATTGGCAAATCAAATATATGTATACATATTTCCAAACTTATCATTGTTGTGCACACACCTTGTTTCTTATGCTTATTACAACTCAACTTAATCTTCCTTGATTTCAGTTGCCTTATCTCTTAAATGAGAAGGTTAGATAGATGCTCATTGAAATATCCTCTAGCTCTGGGATCATGTGATATTGCCATTAGTTTGTCCATAAAACAGGAAAAGGCAATTCCTTCTGAGAGTGGACACCCCTAGCCCAAGAAATGGCAGCAACTGTGCCTTTGATAGGTTTTCTACAGATAACCACGTAGCAGAAGCTGACACATGTATGCCCCAGGAAGACAGCTCATGGACCATGTTTTCTACATAGAAAGACCATGTCTTCCTTGGTAGAAAGAGGAGTTTTCTTGGACAGTATTAGCCTTGGGAGATTGCTTTATCCAAGGGACTTCCACTTTGAGTTTAAGAGTACAGTAATCAAGCATTCTAGAAAGAGAAGGGGTTTTCCTTGTGTTGTCTCTTGGCAAAAGCATTGCCCACTTGACCCTTGTGATTAGAGGTCTGGCGATTGGAAACCTCGAATTAGGGAGATAAAAGACCTGAAAAACCACTTTTTTATTTTATTTACTTCTAAAATTATTTTTTATTCTAAAAATCTGTGAATATACACACACACATACATACATATACATACATAAATATATTATGTATTCATTTCTTCAATGTATATTTTGTAGAAAGCAGTATACACATTCAATGGAATATATACTTTAGATAGCATAAAGTATATTTATATACTATATGTAGTATATAAAATATATAATACTTTCTCCAAAAATTCATGGAATACACTTTTAAGAGCTATTAAACCTTTTTTGTTACATTTTTCATGATCATACAAAATTTTCTCAATTTTAAAACTCTTTATTTTTATATTGAAAGTTCAAATTTTATTGGAAACAATAAATTCACAATATTTAAATAAATATTGATAGGATTCTTCTTAGTCATGTTGCAGAGAAGGAAATTACTAATTCTAGTTAAGAAGTAGAAGTTAGATTCTTCAGTTCTTCAGTTAAAAAAACACTATTTTAATGAATGTGTCAGACAATGTAGGCCTAATGGGAAGGAGTTTCCAAATATAGTTACTCTTGTCTCTAGGAGGTATATTTAAGTACTTTATGTTTTCTACATGTTTATGGAATCCTGTAAGTCTTTTGCATTTCGGTGGGACTGAATAAAGGCTGTTTATCCTATTCTTTTTGCATTTTAACTTTGAATGCTTGTATGGCAACTGGGATGGGGAAGTTCTTTTACCTCATTTATCCTAGACATGAACTATACCTAAGATAAATTGAGATGTTATCCTGCAGTAAATTCCTGGCGAGGGCATATGTCAGTTATGAACAACTCTTCATGATCCCATTTGGGGTTTTCTTGACAAAAATATCATAGTGGTTTGCCATTTCCTTCTCCAGCTCATTTCCCCCTCCCCCAGCTCATTTTACAGATGAGGAAATGGGAGGAAAAAAGGTTAAGTAATTTGTTCAGTGTCACACAGTGACCCTGTTGTAAGTGTTGGAGGTCACATTTGAACTCATGAAGTTAAATATTCCTGTTTCTAAGCCCAGGGCTCTAGCCACTGCACCAACTATGTCAAGAAACATTATGAGCCAAAGGTAAAAATTACCTTCTGTGGTTGTTCCTATTATCAGTCCCAATCAGTGTGAATCCAATGGCTTTGGAACCATTGGTCCATCAGTTACAAATAAATGAATGAATGTTGCCATTTTTTATAAGAATAAACTTAAAATAGAAATAAGTAAGCGTCTCATTCCTTAAACATTTTTGAAGTACCCACTATACGAAAGGCACTATGCTAGATACTTGAGATAGGTGAAAACTACACGGTCCCTGTTCTGAAGGAATGATATCTAAATAGTATACATATGATATGGATACAAAAAAAAAATGTGATCCAAGCTTGTCTGGATTAAAGCAAATGTGATTACCCAAGGTACTTGAGTAATAGGGGAGAAATGAGAGATGATTTTTTTCCTGTGTGTGGGGGAGGAGAGCAAGGGGGGAAATGAGGAAGGCTTCATGTTTTTTTTTTTTCTTTGTTTTCTTTTTCTTTCTTTTTTTTTCCTGAGGCAATTGGGGTTAAGTGACTTGTCCAGGGTCACACAGCTAGGGAATGTTAAATGTCTGAGACCAGATTTGAACTCAGGCCCTCCTGACTTCAGGGCTGGTGCTCTATCCACTGTGCCACCTAGCTGCCCCTTGTTTTGTTTTTCTGAGGCAATTGGGGTATAGTGATTTGCCCAGGGTCACACAGCCAGGAAGTGTTAAGTGTCAGCTTCATGGTTTTTGAAGAAATAAAAAATTTTGAAAGACAGAGATGAAGAAAGTATACATTCCAGGTATTGTGGACATCATGAGTGAATGGGAAAGGTGGTATACTGAGTTCAGAGAACTCAGATAGATGCAGAATACATTATAAGGAAGCTAGGTGGTGCAGTGGGCAGAGCACTAGATCTAAAATTAGAGATGGGTTCAAATCCAGCCTCAGCCATTATGTGATTCTAGGCAAGTTATTTGACCTCTGGCTTCTTTGTTCCCTCATTTGTAAAACTGAGATAATAATGGTATAGTTATTAAGAGGACCACATGAGATAATATTTGTTAAGCAGTTTGCAAACTTTAAAGCACTACATAAGTGTTATTAATATTATTATATCAAGGAGAATAATGTGAACTAAAGCTGGAATTAGGTTGGATGCAAATTATGCAAGCCCTTAATTGACAAGTTAAGGAGTTTGTATTTTATCCTGGAGATAGTAAAATATTTGAAGTTTTTCAAAAAGGAAACTGACATTGTCAAGCCTATGCAATAGAAAGATTATTATTTTTGTCACTTATGTAAAAAGGTGGCCAGCTGGGTGGCACAATGGCTAGGGTACTGAGCCTGTCAGAAAGAGTCATTTCTCTGAGATCAAATCTGGCCTTAGACACTTACTAGCTATGTGACCTTAGGCAAGTCACTTAATTCTGCTTAGTTTTCCTTAACTGTAAAATGAGCCAAAGAAGGAAATGGCAAACCACTCCAGTGCCTCTGCCAAGAAAACCCGAAATGGAGTTACAAAGAATTTGTCATGAGTAAATTGACTCAACAACAAACTACAAAAATATAAAAGATGGATTAGCAAAAGAAGATTCTGAACCTAGTGGGAATATTTGGGTAAGTCTGTTGATAGTCCAGTTAAGAGGGAATGATGATCTGAAATAGGAAATTGCTGATAGAGTAAATAAAGACGGAATAAAAAGAAGTATCCAGTGTAGTAGACAGAATGCCTGACATCTTGAAGACATGAACTTGAATCTGGCCATAGATATATCAATCAATCAATCAATCAATCAATAAACATTTATTAAGTGCCTGCTACCTACCAGGAATTGTGCTAAATGTTGGGGATACAAAAAGAGGAAAAAGCCAGTTTTTGCCTTCAAGGAACTTATGAAAACTAATGGGGAAGGACAGCATGCAAAGATAGATATACAAAGCAAGTTATGTAGGGATAAGTAAGAAATAATTAAAAGAGAGAAGGCACTAGAATTAAGGGAAGGATTCCAGTAGAAGGAGGGATTTTAGTGACCATGACAAGTCATTTAGTTTCTCTCACCTCAGTTTTCTCACTTGTGAAACGGTGGAGTTGGACTTGATCTTGAAGGTTCCTCCCAGCTCTAAATCACTGATCCTGTCACTGTGGTTAGAGAACAGACCTTGAGAAGAGACCCAGTCAGCAAGATTTCATCACTTCTTTTAGCAGGATCAGCAGCTCCAGAGAAGGATGAATGGTAAAGGTGACCACAGGTTGTAGATTAGCAGCAGAAGGACAAGGAGCAAGAGATTTCGATAGTGCAGGACAATGCTTTTTCTGAAAGGGCTAGCATACTAAGGGAGGAAAGTGTAATCAGAATGGGAGTGATAAAGTTGGAAAAGAGGCAAGGATCAAAGGACTAAAGGTCATCATGAAGTAAAGGGCCAGATAAGAAGTATGGCAATAGGATTTTCATTTATTCATTCATTCAAGGAATATTTATTAAGAACTAACCATGTGCTGAGCACTATGCTAAGTGCTAGGGATTTAGACAAAAAAATTAAAATGGTCCCTGCTTTAATGGAACAAAGACATATATATATATATGTATGTATGTATATATATATATATATATATATATAAGTACACATAAAATAATTTGGTGGAGTAACTCTAGCCATTGGGAAGAGGAAAACAGGAAAGCAGAAGGAAGCCTTTGAGCTAAGATTTGAAGGAAAGTAAAAATTCTAACAAGTAGAAGTGAAAAAGGAGTGCATTTTAAGCAGATCGGTCTGACAGTCTAGGCAAAGAAAAGGAGACAGGAAGTGGCACATCATATAGTAGGCCATTGTCCAGTTAGGCTGGTATATAGAATGCATGAAGGGTAGGGAAAGTACAAAAAAACCTGGACAGGTAGGCTGGGACCAGTTATAAGAAGATGTGAAATTAAATATGGAGTCTGTATTTAATCCCAGAGATCAGAGGAACTTGTTGAACTAGAGTTCCTCCCT
>JAJPUD010002741.1:248335-274401 GCA_023553655.1 Myrmecobius fasciatus
TTCCTCCCTCCCTCTCTTCCTTCTTTCCTTCTCTTTGTTCACATAGGGCAACACACCTACAGATGCTCTTAAAAGCATTTTTTCTCTTTTTCACCTCTGAAACTTCCCAAGATATAGGATCATGCCTTAAACCAAAACCAATCTGACTCTCATTGGTCACCAATAGGTTCTAGGCCAAGTCCCATTTGGTCATTGTTTGGGTCCAGTTTGACTCAGATTGTATTTAAATAGAAATCATTTCTGTTCTGGCCAGAAACTCTGAGGATCTTCCCCTCCGAGATTTATTTATTTTTTATTTAGATTTTTTTTTGGACTAGGGGAAAGAGGAGATTCTTTGCCTCAATTGCTACCAGTCTTAATTACTGAATGGGTGCAGCCTCAGTCAAACTGAGACCTGATGAAGATCTTAGCTTAAAAAGGCTGAGGGATCCAGGGCCATCTCCAGTCTTGATCTATATCTTGCCATTGGACACAGATGGCTCTGGAGGGGAAAGTGAGGCAGGTGACCTTGTCCGGTCTCCCCCCCCTTAATTCCAGTTCACTTGCATGTCATGGCATCCCCTCCCTGATGTCATGGTCCTCTTCAACAAGAAAGGACCCTGCTTGCCTCAGTTTCCTTATCTGTAAAATGAGCTGGTAAAAGAAATGGCAAACTACTCTAGTATCTTTGCAAATCCATAGCAAAAAGTTGAGGAACCAAGTGGGGAAGTGGAAGCAAAGAATGGTGAGAGAAGGTTTTTTCAAAGAATTTGACCGTGAGAAGGAGGCTGTAGAGATGGAGATAACTGGAGTGGAGGGTACAGTAAAATGGAGGATTTTTAAAGGATAGAAGAGACTTTAGTATATTTGCAGTCCTTATGGCATAAATAAATAATAATAAATAAATAAATAATAAATCAGGGTATGAGTGAGAGGAAATGATTGTGGGGGGAAGAAGCTAGAGGAAATAGGAGGGGTTGGAATGAATTATACAAATAGTGGGATTAGTCTTGGCAAGGAGAAGGGCCTCTGAGGTCTATTCCAGCTCAGGATCTGTGATCTTATGATCCTATGACCCTTTTCATCAGAGATTGAAGAAAGGAGGGAGAGAGAATAGGAAAAAATATATTTTTTAAAAGTCTTAAAATATGAAACAAGGAAGAAGAGGGGCTCCCAGAATATATTCTCAATTTTCTCAAAGAAGCAAGGTCAATTGCTGAGAGGTTGTCAGGCTTGGGCATTGTGAGGACATGAGGAGTAAAGAGAAAGTTAAAAACAGTGAGGCCCATAGTAAAAAGGTAACTAAATTTGAAGTGCTTCCTAGAAGCATTACTATATGATTTCCTCTGGCATAGTTCAGAAGCCCCTGGAATAGGAGGGACTAGACTAAAAAGGTGGAACAATCCTCCAAACTTTAAAGATAATTAGGATCTTCCTTTCCCTCACTCTGCCTCCCTTTTCCATCTTCTCTCCTTCAAAATAAGTAACTCTCTTTTCAATTGATCATCATAAAACATGGACTCAAAGACCTGTCCCTTAAGGGTTGGAGCATTGGATCATATTTTAGAGTTGAAAAGGACTTTAAAAGACTTTTCATTTTTCAAATAGCGATCTCTGGCCTTGGGAAGTTAAATGACTTGCTCATGCTTTGAATACTCTCTAGTTAATTTTTAAAAAATTTTCTTATGATCAGCAGGATGATTTCAGAGAGGCCTGGAGAGATTTACATGAACTGATGCTAAGTGAAGTGAGCAGAACCAGGATATCATTGTACACGGCAACAACAAGATTATATAATGATCAATTCTGATGGACATAACTCTTTCCAACAATGAGATGATTCAGGCCAATTCTAATAGACTTGTGATGGAGAGAGCCATCTACACCAAGAGAGAGGACTGTGGGAACTGACTGTGGATCACAGCATAGCATTTTTACTTCTTTTGTTGTTTGCTTGAATTTTATTTTCTTTCTCATTTTTTCTCTTTTTGATCTGATTTTTCTTGTGCAGCATAATTGTATAAATATGTTTAGATATATTGGATTTACATATATATTTACCATATTTAGCATAAAAATATTTTGTGGGGGGAACTCTTCTTTTTTTCCATTCATATCTACATTTGTTCTTCAATTTATAGTTTTAGATATAAATTTGTTAGGGCACTAAGAGTTTGTGACTTCTTGTTTATTTTTCACTCATATTCAATTCCCTGGGATCCCTTTGGGGTTTTCTTGGCAAAAATACTAGAATGATTTGCCATTTTTCTCTGTCATTTTCTCAGCTCATTTTACAGGTGAGGAAATTGAAGCAAATAGAGTTAAGTGAATTGCCCAGGTTCACGTAGTAAATGTCTGAGCCTAGATTCTCAACTTGGGGCTTCCTAACTCCAGACTTGTTACTCTGTCAGCTGCACCATTCAATTGCTCTATTTGCACCTCATTGTGACTTGCTCAGGATCATAAAGTCAAATTATTTTCAAGGCAGGATTAAAGCCCAGCTTGACTTTATCTGACTCTTTATCCACTATATCATTCTGTTTTTCTGAACTGTGACTAGGAATTAAACACAATTAAACACAGAATTAATCTGACTAGGGCAGAATTATATACTTACACTATCACCTTCTCACACATTTAAGTTATATCTGTCTTAATTCAATCCAAGTTCAGATGAGTATTTTATTCTTCTTTGAACTATTTGGTTCTCCCATTCTGCTCTTCACCCCTCACAGGCAGAGAAGCAATGTCTCTGAATCCTACATTGATCATTGTATTGATCATTATACCCACCACAGAGTAAATTGCTCAATGAAATGTTCATTAATGAATATTATATTGATGCTACATAAAATGTTGTTTCAAGCAGGAAATGGTAGGAAGGAGAAAGTGCTTAAATAAGAAGTCAGAGCTCCAAGTACAAATTGAGAAGTAACATAATATAGTGGAAAGAAATCTGGACTTGAAGAAGAAAATTTAGCATCAAATATTCTTTCTGCTCTTTGCTAGTCTTATGCAAATCATGTAACTTCTATGAGTCTCAGTTTCTTCATCTGTAAAAAGAGGGTAATGATACTTATATGACCTCTCTTCACTGGCAAATATAATATAATTAGATAATTTCCTCTACCAATGTAGATCAGCATCTTCTTTAAATAGCCTTAGAGAATATGCTATAGGTCACAGAGCCATATATGTCAGAAATTGTAACTGAACACAGAAATTCCTGATTCTTAGGTGAAATCTCTATTACACCATGCTGCATCACAATGTATGCAAAAGTTCTATAAATCTATGCAAAGTGCCATATAAGTGACAGCAGAACTGATTATCATTAATTACATTATAATTCTTACTGACTTCATCAAGGGCAACTGAATTTGGAGATAGAGGGTCTCAGTTTGGGACCGAACTTATCACCTACTACTTGTGACTGACTAAAACATTTGACCTCCCAGGGGTCCAATCACCTCAATTAAAAAAGGGGGGGGAGGGATTGGTTGGGATGACTTGTAATGTCCCAGCTCTAAATTTATTGGGAAAGCCACGTTACTTTTCTGAACATCAGTTTCTTCATATATAATATGAGGAGATTGGTCTCTTAGGAGACTTTCAGCTCTGAAATTTGTTGATTGTGTCTATGAAAATGAAATTGCCCATTATGAATCCTTGTGCCCTTTGTTTAATGTGATCTGGGCCCATTTTCTCATCCTTCTGATGATTAATCATCTTGATAGGAAATGGTGCTGCTAGCTGATAGGAAATATAAATTCGATTTATCGCCTGTCTGGACATGTGCAAGAGTTAAAATTCATTCATCATAGGTTCCTTACATCCAGGGATACTTTAAAGCCATATTCAGAAAATGGTTTCCTATTCTCGTAAGAGCTTTCTAGTAGTCGAAATTGGCTGTTGAATTTTGTCAAAATCCAGCAGAGGGACAGGATATGGAAGGAAGTTCTATTTAATAATATCTATGTTGAAGATTTGAATGCATTCTGAGAAAATAATTCAACTTTTACTTTACCTGAAGTACCCAGGAAATAAAAGTGTGTGTGTGTGTGTGTGTGTGTGTGTGTGTGTGTGTGTGTGTGTAGGATGGGGAAGAGGTGGTGAGGGAGGAGGGGAGGTACACATAACTACTAGAAGCAGTATAATGAATGGAGAGCTAGTCTTAGAGTTACAAAGATTTGTATTCACTTTTGAATTCTGTCGCATACTGACTGTGTGACTCTGGCAAAGTTGCAGTGACTCCTCCCCTCCAAACTTTATATTATGTTAATTTTATTTGTGTTTATATTACACTTTATTTTATTTGTGTTTATATTATAGATTACTATGTCATTTAGGGAATTTGAAGTCTAGAAGGCCCAAGTTTACAGCTAGTCTCTAGCTTTCTAGCTTTCTTTCTTTTCTAGCTGTGTCAACCTGGGCAAATTATCTAACTTCTCTCCACCTCAACTTTTTCAGCTATAAAATAGGGGATAATAGTACCTATATCCTAGAGTTGTAGTGAGGATTAAATGAGATAATATTTGTAAGGCACTTTATAAACTTTAAAGCACTATATAAATGCTAGCTATTATTATTATTCTTATAAGACTCTAAGTTACAGAACAGTTACTGACACCATTTGTGGAGGGAATTTCCTTGCCAGGAGTTGTTTAAATCAATGAAATCCCAGCTCTAGGCAATAAAATAAGGTAAAATAAAATAAGGGTAGAGTGGAGGAGGAAAACAAAACAAAAACAAAAACTATACACTTCCCAGTTTCAAATTCTAATGGAAATGAAAGAGTTAACTATATTTTATTGGTTTTATCTTCCATGCAATGGAAATGTGGTTTACTGATTAAAGCCTTATGTAAATGATTGTTAGAGACCTGTCATCTGTAGCTGTTGGTAGCTACTATATGTGTTCAGCAAATGCTGTTTCCTCTAAAAGGTTGTATATAGTAACCTTTCTCATTATTCCGTCCAATCTTGCCCAGGCTCCCTTAAAGACAGGCAGCTCAGACAAACAAGGATGGAAGACAAAGACTGCAGCCCTATCTATGATACTATCCAAAAAGAGGAGACATACGAGGTCCCTGATGAACCAGGAGAAAATGAAAATAGTCTTTATGACCAGGTTTGTAATGATGAATTATCCTTAGATTCTACCACCAATGCAAAAATTGCATACAGTAAGGACCAAGAGATTGCTGAGTATGACTCTGTGTCCTCTTTTTGGGGTAAAGATGAAGAATACAGCATGGTGTTTTCTCATCAAGGAGAAAGAAATTATGAGATGCCTAAAGAAGTCTATGAGCAGGGTAAAGATTCCCATGCACAGTCTGAGAAAACCCATGAGTCTACCAAAGACATCTACCAGCTACCTGAACCCATCTCCCAGGGATTGAATAAAGTGGACAAGAAACCTAAAGAAATTTATCAGCAACCAGAGCTGAATGAAGACATGTATCCAAAGGATAAATCTGAGGAGAGCAGCCCATATCCTTGCTCCAATGATGTAGGGATGGGAAGGACCCTCTCAGGAAACACATTGCTCTCTCCCACTAGCTTCAGCATGCAGTCCACCAAAACCTCCACCAGCTTGTTCTCCAGATCCGACAGTTTGCTTGCAGAAAGAAACTGTTCTGATGAAGATCTCAAGATCTATCTCTTCATTAAGGTAAGAGGATGTCCCTCTTAGATATACAGCTGTGTAAGTGATATGATATGGTTTTCCTTTTGAAAGTCAATGGCCATGCTATATCATAGAGGAATCAAGTGCATGGTCCCAGGGCCATGTTATGGTTAAAATAAGGTAAACTGAGTCACAAAGTTATGAGCACAATACATTTATTAATAAATCAATGTAATAATAAAATAAAATTATCAATAAAGATCTCAGCTTTCTCAAGAAAGCTAAAACCCCAAGGTGGGGAATGGTTCCACTTTATAGTTTTTACAGAAGTTCAAAATAAGGAACAGGACTTTGTAGGCAGGAAACAAGTTATGAGTTGTTAAAAGAGCTTGACATCATAAATGGCAAAATCAATGTGATTGGCTACAGAGCTGAGGCATGGGAGACAATATAATTAGTTGAAAATTGGGAATGAGGGGCTAGCAACAACAAAAGAAATGTTCAATGTTTGAGTCCACCTGCCAGGTTAGAGATGGTAGCCTCAATTTTGGCTACCAAACCAAGGACAGTTTGATGGTGTAAATATAGGATTACATTGAATCCATCTGTTTCCTTCAAATGTAGCAGGTTTCCTTGACACAAGAATACAACAGTGATTAACAAGGGAACTGAATTTCTAAACTTAACTCATTACAAGTCCAATGTATTGTAACCTAAATTCAGAGACAAAGAACCATCCCTTGCAAAACTAATGAATTGTAAATGGGATCAATTAAAAAATAATACAGAATCGATCTGATTATTCCAGCCACATTGTTCACACTACTCCCACGTACTGCCTAAACCATATTAAAGTGTAATATGGAAATATGTAATAAAATATATAAGAATAAAATAAAAGATAATAATAACACGTGGTTTTCTAAGTTATTATGAAGCTCTCAGATCCTTTTGGATGGTTTAATGGCCCCACTTTCTGTTTGTGTTGATAACTACTGCTACACAATGGCATATATTGAGACTTTTTCCTAAGCAACACAGTTAAAAAGTAACAACAATCAAGGATGTAGTTAAATGAAAGAAAATTCAAATATTGAATCAGAGGATCTCACTTTAAATTTTAATTCTTTCAATATACTATTTCTGTGTCCTTGGGGGAAATCAATGCTGTCTGCTCTAAGCTTCAGTTTCCTTACCTATAAAATGAAGGATTTGGTAGAACTCTTATGTGTTGTGATGTGATGTGATATAGAATATGTTGTGTCTTATATAGTATTTTATTTTATATTATATAGCATTGTATAGTATTTTTCTCACAACAGTCACTGATGTAGACTACTTATTGTACAGAGGAAGAAACTAAGACTTAGACTAGTAAAGGCACTTATACACTGCTGTGCAATTGGTAGATATTAGGACTGGGGTCTATACTATGCTGCTATTCAATAACTCTTCCCCAAAGAAATTGATAATCCCCAAACCCATTTAAGCCTTCTCAAATATATGAAAACATTTATTTTAAGAACATGTTAAAATGCATATTTACCCTACCAATTATTACTGATAAAAGACCAGCTGATTAATTGCCCTCATATGAATAGTAATTGTGTAGATTAAAAGGTCTTTAAAAATTAAATGTCATTAAATGTTATTTTAAAACCATAAAATTCCACACAACCTTCCCCTCCAAAATCATTAAAAAAACATTAGAATGTCAATATATAGGGGCCCTAGAAAATGGAATGTCAACAGCAAGATTATATGATGATCAATTCTGATTGACATGGCTCTTATCAACAATGAGGTAATTCAGACAGTTCCATAGTCTTGTGATGAAGAAAGCCATCTGCACCCAGAGAGAAGACAGTGGAAACTAAATGTGAACCACAACATAGTATTTTCACACTTTTTGTTGTTGTTGGCTTGCATTTTGTTTTCTTTCTTATTTTTTTCCTTTTAGATCTGATTTTTCTTGTGCATCATGGCAATTGTGGAAATATGTATAGAGTAATTGTATATGATTAATATATATTGAATCACTTGCCAACTGGGGGAGGGAGGAGAAGGGAGGGAACAAAATTAGAAGGCAGGGTTTTGTAGGGGTGAATGTCAAAAGTTACCCATGTATATATTTTGAAAATAAAAAGCTATAATTAAAAAAATAAATGGAATGTCAGCTATGAGGAACCTGAGAGGATCATCTAATCTAAATCCATCATTTTATGGGTGAAGCAGCTGAGGCTCAAGGAGAATAAGGGAGACAAAAAGTCAAAATGTGTTAATATCTTACTGACATAGGAGAAGCTAGATTCAAATCAGGGCTCTGTTACTTTCTACCTGTATGGTTTAAGATAAATCACTTTCCCTTTTATTTTTCTTCCTTGGAAAATTGAGACTCTGATCTCCAGTAGTTCATGTAGTTTTATGTTTTATCCATGAACCTAAGAATTGCTTCAAATCTCTTTATTCAGGAATAATTTAAGTTTTACATTTTTTCCACAAATGAAAATTTTTTCATCAATGTGGATTTTTGTTTATTTCTTTATTTTTTATGACACTACTTGTGAAAGTCAGCATGGGAATGTTTCTCAGTTTCCTTTCCTGTGTGTTTCACATTTTAGATAGGGACTTAACACTTAGAATAATAAATGCAGCCTTTGTCTTTGACTTTGTCCTTTTGTACCTGATATTACTATGTAAATAATGTTGTAAACTAATTTCTGCTTCAATAATGGATAGTAAAATGATGGTCTGTGTTAATGTTTAATGATGGTGATATTCAGAAACAAGTCTTCCATCATTTTTGAATTTGGGGGCATTGATATGGTAGAGAACAGATGAAGTTTATGAATGTCATAAAATATGATAGTTATTTCAGGCATGAATAAATAATTATCATATATTAGAATGCATGCAATATTTCTCAATATTTTTCCTGGCAATGTTTACAACTGTTGTTAATTTGAAGATTAAATTAATGAATATTTAGATAATCCTGATTATGGACCTTACTCTAAAGAGGAGCCATTTAATTCAATTCACCAAATATTTCTTTTTAAAGATTGTGTTGATGTTTTTTGGTTTTTAGATCACCTTCATTTCTCAAAATGTCCCTTCCCCACTGGCTGCCAGAGAAAAACCCTTACAATAAAGAATAGAAAGAAAAGAAAAAAAGGCATTTAAGCAAAAATCAACCAGAAAATATATTGATAGTCTGGCAAAATGTACATTGTTTTGCATTTATGCAAAATTTACTTCACTTCTGAAAAAAAAATGAGTTGCCAAAAATTTCTCAAGCATTTTCTTTGTACTTTGGAACAGGAGGAAATATTTCAAGTTTTCAATACTTAAAAACTGGACATATATGTGATTTAAATTACATAGATAGGACCTCCATTGGGGTAGATTGAAATCCATCCCAGCCTCCTCTTCCCATGTGATTCTGAGGCCCCCTTTATCCTTTAAAAAATGTTAATTTGTATTTTCTTCAATTATATGTAAAAATAATTGTAACATTCTTTTTTCAAATTCTGAATTCCAAATTCTCTCCTTCTCTCCCCTCCTCCCTCCCACTGAGAAGGCTAGCTATTCGACACATCTGTGGTTATTCCTTTCCATGTAAGTCATGCTGTGAAAGAAAACACAGATTAAAAAAAAAGCCTAGATGGGGCAACTAGGTGGTTTAGTGGCTAGAACATCAGCTCTTAAGTCAGAAGGACCTGAGTTCAAATCTGATTTCAAACACTTAACACTTCCTAGCTGTGTGACCCTGGGCAAATCACTTAACCCCAGTTGCCTCAGGGGGAAAAAACCTAGAAAAATAAAGAAAAAATATCTTTGATCTGCATTCAGGTTCTATCACTTCTTTCTCTGGAAATAGACAGCACCTTTCATCATAAGTCCTTCAGAACTGTTGGAACATTGAATTGATGAGAATAGCTAAATTATTCCCAATAGATCTCATATGATACTGCTGTTATGGTGTATAATGTTCTCCTAATTGTGCTCATTTTACTTTACATCAGTTCAGATGCAAACTGATCTTTCCAGGTTTTTCTAAAAGCATTCTGCTTGTCCTTTCTTAAAGCATAATAATACTCTATCACAATCATATGCAAGAGAGCTTACTTAGCCATTCCCCAATTGTTGATTATCTCCTCTATTTCCAGTTCTTTACCACCACTAAAAGAACTGCTATAAATATTTTTGTACATAGAGATCCTTTTTTTTTTTTAATCTCTTTGGGGAAAAGTATGCATGGTTTTACAGCCCTCTGGGCAAAGTTCTGAATTGCTCTTCAGAATGGTCAAATCAGTATAAACATAACCAAACTTACTTTAGTGCTTTAATTTTCCAGATTCCCTTCTAAGTGTCCTAATAATGTGATAGTTTTTAAAGAATTACAAGTATCATTTCCCATGTAGGAGTGTAAAGAAATTAACCTTATTGAATCCTTAGGATTTCTCGTCCTTATTTACCTTTATGTTTCATTTGAGTCTCCTTTTTGAAAGTAAAATTTTTTATTTAGCTTTTGTCTTTTTATCAGGGATGCTTGAAAGTTCTCAATTTCATTGAATAACCATTTTCCCCCTTGAAAGATTATACTCAGCTTTGCTGAGTAAGTGATTCTTGGTTGTAATCTAGCTCTTTTATTCTTTGTAATATCACGTCTGATCCTTTAAGGCAAAAACTATTAAATCTTGTGCTATCCCAACTGTGGCTTCATAATATTTGAACTGAGTGGTGCTGGTGATGGTTTTTGCTGCTTGCAGCACTTTTTTCCCTTGATCTGGGAGGTCTGGAATTTTGCTACAACATTGATAGAACTTTTCATTCTGGGATCTCTTTCAGGAGGTGATCGATGGATTCTTTCAATTTCTATCTTGCCCTCTAATCCTAGAATATCAGGGCAGTTTTCTGTGATAATTTATTGAAAGATGATGGCTATTGATCATGGCTTTTAGGCAGTCTAATAATTCTTAAATTATCTTTTCTGGATCTATTTTCCAATGAGATATTCAACATTTTCTTCTATTTTTTCATTCTTTTGATTTGTTTGTTTCTTGATGTCTCAAAAATTCATTAGCTTTCACTTGCTTAATTCTAATTTTTAAGGAATTATTTTCTTCAGTGAGTTTTTATATCTCCTTTTCCATTTAGTCAATTCTGTTTTTAAGGAGTTCTTTTCTTTAGTAGATTTGTAGATCTCCTTTCCCATTTGGCCAATTCTACTTTTCATGGCATTATTTTCTTCATTGGATTTTTGTGCTTCTTTTACCATTTGGCATATTTTGTTTTTTAAAGTATTATTTTCTTCAGTTTTTTTGGTGCCTCCTTTACTAAGGACTCTTTTTTTCATAATTTTCTTGCATGGCTCTCATTTCTTTTACCAATTTTTCCTCAACCTCTCTTACTTGGTTTTTCAAATCATTTTTGAGCTCTTCCATGGCTTAGAGACCAATTAATATTTTTCTTTGAGGCTTTGAATACAGGAGTTTTGACTTTGTTTTCTTCTGAGTTTTTGTTTTGATATTGTCCACCACCACAGTAAATTTTTAAACTCAGGATCTTTTTCTGCTGTTTGCTCATTTTCCAGTCTATTTATTGACTTTTAATTCTATACTGTAAGTTTTTGCCTTTTCCAAGGTAATATGATCTAGGGAGAAATATGTTCACTATTCTCTTGTATTATACACTAGTTTGTAAGTGGCTATAAGCACTCTTTTCAACTGTGGAACTGTGACCAGGATCCTACTCTCTGTGGCCACAAATTCTGCTTATGCTAGTGCTCCTCCTCACACTGTGACTAAGACCTAGGACCTAAGACCAAGTATAGGCATTCAGTAGCATTCTGCCTTTGGTGCCAGGAAAGAGACTCCTGTAAATCTCCTTCTGACCCATTTGTCTGATCTCCTTACTCTCTGTGGAGAGATCTGGAAACTGTCACTGCTACATTCAATCACCCTGAAGCCTCTTCCTGATTGACAGGGGCCTGGTTTATATTGGTACTACCTGCATTGGACTGTGTTCTGCTTTCACCTGTGTAACAGATCTTTTCTCCCAGTGGTCTAAGTTGTCTTGGGCTGGAAAATTGTTTTACTCTATTTTTTATAGGTTCTGTCACTTTAGAATTTGTTTAACCATTATTTAAAGGTACTTGGAGGGGCTTGGAGAGGAGATCATGGGAGCCCCTGCTTTTACTCTGACATCTTGGTTTTACCTTTCATAGATCCTATACAGAGGCTCTACCTATCATGTTTGAGGCCCTTCTTTCACTCTCTTTTTTAAAATAACATTTTATTTTTTCCTGTTACATATTTTTAACATTTTTGAGTTCCAAATTTTCTCCTCTCACCTCCCTCCTTTCTTGAGATAGTCAACAATTGGATATAGATCACACAGGTTCAATCATGCAAAACATTTTACCATATTAGTCATATTGTAAAAGAAGACATAGACCCCCCCCAAAACAATCATGAAAAAAAGCAGAAAGTGAAAAATAGTATTTTTTGATCTGCAGTCAGACTCCTTAAGTTCTGTCTCTGAGGATGGACTGCATTTTTCATAAGTCCTTTGGAATTATCTTGCATCACTGTATTACTGAGATTAGTTAAGACATTCACAGTTGATCAAAACCAACTGTCATCCTATTTCTCTTACATGCAGTGAGCATCAATGCCATACTAAGGTATTGTTCTACCTTACTGTTCTACCTTAAATTGTTCTAATTGCTGCCACCCTCCTCTCTAGTTGCCCATCTGATGATCCATCTCCTCCATCATATCCCTTAAGTTACTTCTTTCTCAAGGATTATGGCTGGATATATGCTACTGCCGACTAGTAAGTGCCATTTGGATCACCCACAGCTTTGAAAGAAACAGGAAGGAAGGAAGGAAGGAAGGAAGGAAGGAAGGAAGGAAGGAAGGAAGGAAGGAAGGAAGGGAGGGAGGGAGGGAGGGAGGAAGGAAGAAAGAAAAGACACCAGCCTCACTTTCTCTTCCAGAGCCATCAGGGCCCAGAGGTAAAATATAGATTAGGATGACTAGAGATGACCCCGGATGCAGTGAGCTGGATTTTAAATATGGAATATAAAGCATTCATGAATACCTGTAATAGAAAATAAACAATAACAAATATTGGGTGGGGGAGGGGGAAGCATGAGCAAAGTGGTATGTGAAGTGCAAAGGTATGAATGCTTAATTTAAGGTAGGGGAATACGGAAAGTAGTTATAAAAAAAAGATACTATTAAATCTGAGCTTAAAAGAGTTCATTGAATTTTAACTGGCAGAGAGTGGGGGAATGGTGTTAAAAGATACCTGATTGCTAGAAAACTGAAAAATTCAGCTAAAAAAGGTTGATTTTGTTGGGCAGAAATTTAATGAATTATTTAACTCAACTTTAATTTGAATTACTTTCAAGATTTTCTAGTTTTGAAATAAACATCTATTTTTTTAATGTAGCTAATTTTTTTTTTCAAGTAACCAAAAGAAAATCAGCTGAGCAGTTTGCTATGACCTGAGATTTGGAAAGTAGAAGCAAGTCCACTTCTTAAGGATTTGGGAGATAGAGATCCTTTATGACCAAGAACTGAGAAATCACTACTTCTAATATTAGCCATAAGAACAAATTCCAAGGCCCTTATTCTTTGTGGAAGGTCTCTCTAATGGTCTGGGGGGAAGGGGTTCCTCTTGGACTTTTTACGTATGTTGGGTGGCAGTGGAGAATTCTGGCTAACTGGCTATCTTTCATTGTCACTATGTTATTAGCTCACCTCCCTAAATATTATAGCTGTCTAAAGAAAGAATGAGCTACCCTGGCAGATAATGATGTGTTACTAGAGGTTTTCGAGGAAAAACTGGACAACCACTTGTGGATGATGAAATTTGGACTAGATGACCTCTAATTTCCCTTCTATCTCTAGGACTCCATGTTTCTATAACCATATTTCTGATACTATCAAGAGTTTTCAGTTTTTCTTATTATTATTGACATGACTATTCTTGTAAGAGATTATCTGATAATATCAAAAATGTTATTAATTTCATCAAAGATCATTTTGATGGACTAACAAAAAAAGAGGAAACAAAAAATCAACAGACTCAGTCCATCCATTTATTGATTTGATTACTGATTTAGTTAAATAACCATTCTGAATTTAGTGAAAATATCCTTTCGAAGGCATACATTGAAATAGTCTGGATTTTGGTAGTCATTTGAGAACTTTTTAATACCTCTCTCAAAAGTATCTCTTTCTTAAACATCATTTCTTAACAATTACACTCAGGAGATACATTATAGTTGTCAACAAACCTTAGAAAGGCTGCCTTGTGGGAAAAGGATTAGATTAGTTTTAGGACTAGGAGCAATATGCTAAAGTTTCAATTAGGAGGATTTAGGTTTAATATGAGGAAAATTTTCTAACAAGTAGAGTTACCCAAAAGGGGAACGAACAGACAGCTTATTCACTGAATAAGTGAGTTTTCCCTCACTGTAAGTCTTCATGGGAAAGCTGGATGAACAGGCAGGGATGTTGGAGCATATATTCCTGTTTACATATGCTTTGGTCATGCTGGTACCTAGTCTGTGAAGATCCTTCAGAACACTGCATATTTCCCAAAGATTATCCAGATGCATTTCTTTTTCCTAGCTGTCTGGAACTCAGCCCCATATCCATCTGCACTGACAATATTAATTTTTTTTCCTGGCAACCAGGTGATAGCAAAAACAATAGTAATAAATAATTGAAATTGATTCTGATTTAAGGTTTTCAAGAAGGCAATTTGGTGGCAAAATGGTTAGGGTGCTGTAAGATCTGAGTTCCAATCCAGTCTCAATAATAATATTAGCTAGGCAAGTAATTTAACTTTTGTTTTCCTCACTTTCCTCATTTGTAAAATCAATTGGAAAAGGAAATGGCAAACCATTCTAGTATCTTTGCCAAGAAAACCCCAAATGGGCTTATGAAGAATTGAGTATAAGTGAAAAACGATTGAACAACAACAAGATTTTCATTTTATATATGTTATCTCATTTAAGTCTTAGTATGACCTCCTGAAGTAGGTATTACAATTATTATTATCTCCATTTTACCTTTGAGGAAACTGAAGTTCATAGTGACTTTCCCATAGGAAGGAAGAAAAAAGTATTCATTAAACAATTATTATGTATGTGCCAGGCAAATATTATCTCATTTGCTCCTCATGGCAAGCCTGAGAAATAGGTACTGTTATTACCCCCATTTTTATAGTTGAAAAAAAATGAAGCAAACAGAGGTTGTAAGATGCCCTGGATCATATAGATAGAAAGTGTCTGAGGCTGAATTTGAACTCAAATCTTTCTGATTCCTTGCTAAACATTCTATCCACTGTGCTACCAACTGCCTTTATGGTTACATAGTAAACACTAAAGATAAGACTCTAACTTATCTTTTCCTAAATGTTTAGCACATAATAAATGATTAATAAATGCATTTCATTCACTCATTTTTCATCTGCTTTCTTCCTCATGCCCGACTGCCTCTCGTAGCCAACTAGGTTGCACAGTGTTTAGAACACTGGACCTGAATTCAGAAAGATTAGAATTTAAATCCAACTGCAGACACATTAGCTGTGTTGACCCTAGTGTGACTTAACTATTTGTTAAGTATCCCATAAAATGTTCTTGGAAATAGGGCTTCAGTTTGACTGTCCCTACCCTAGAACCCCAGTAGATCTAAAAACAAACAAACCCAAGGAAGCTACATGGGTAGTTAATACAAAATTTTCCAGGATCAGCATCTGGAGGGATGGTGACTAGGATTCACCTGGGGGACCCATCTTGGAGCTCCAAAAAGAATACTTGTCCTAAGATAGAAATTCTTAACCTTCTTTGTATCACAGGCTACTTTGGCAGTCTGGGGACTTAATTATTCTCAGAAAAATATCTCAAAAAAAGAAAAAAATATCAAAAAATATACATAAGCTTATAAAGAAAATAAATTATATTGAAATAGTAATAGTTTATTTTAAACACATTTGTGAATTTCTTATTAAGAATTCCTGTTATCAGTGAAGGTTGGTTCAATGTGAGCTAATTAGCTTTTTTCTTCCCCTTTTGCATAAGATTTTGAAAATGGAACACTGAAGAACATTTCCTTAAAATAGCACTTGTATATACCTGTGAGAATCAGGTACAGAAGACAGGGTGGAGGGAATTTTATATTTATACACACACACACACACACACACACACACACATTCCTTTCTAAGAACACACATACACAAACACAGAATTCTTTTTAAGAACATATACATATACATATATGTATATGCACACAGTCCTTTCTAAGAATATATATATACATACATATATATATATGCATATATATATATATATGTAATCCTTTCTAAGAATGTCTGAATAACTACTTAGGAATTTTAAAAGTTCTATTTTCTTTTTACTTTGTATTTGAATTCATTAGATAATTATGTGTATGTAGCATAACTAAGTGGCACAGTGGAGTGAGAGCCAGGTCTGGGGTCAGGAAGATTCAACTTCCCAAGTTCAAATCTAGCTTCAGACATTACTTGTCCTGTGACTCTGGACAAGTCATTTTACCCTGTTTTCCTCAATTTCCTCATCTGTAAAATGAGCTAGAGAAGGAAATGGCAAACCATTCTAGTATCTTTGACAAGAAAACCTCAAATGGAGTCATGAAGAGTTGGATATAACTGAAATAACTAAATAACAATATATGTGTAAACAATCCTTTCTAGATAACATAATTTTGTGAAAGCAAATGAGATTAGATAGTGTGAGAGAGTGGATAGAATTCTGTACTTGGAGTCTGGAAGACCAGAGTTTAAATCTCACCTCAAAAGCTTCATAATTGTGTAACTGTGGGTAAATCATTTAATTTCTCTGAGCTGCCTCACTGTAGAATGTGAGGGTTGAATGCTAAAGCTACAATCCTGTGGGAATATAGACAAGAACCAATGGGAGTTAGAAATTATGATGCATGTTATTTTTTACTAATAAGACTAGAAAGAAACCCTGGGGTGGCCCTGAAAGGAAAAAGTCAGAAAAGACACAGGAATCAAGCAAATTCCAGTTACACATCCACAGAGGTACAGAAAAGACTTATTAGAATGGATAGCACAATTAGCTGAATTTTTAGCTCAGAAATTGTTTCACCACCTGGTGGCTTCTATAGATATTGCATTTTATTTGGCTATTTGAATCATTCCTTTTAATGCAGAATAGTTAACACATGTGTGCATGTATGTGAGTGTATATGCACATGTATATATATGTGTGAAGATGGGAGGGATAAAAGTGGATGAGGCACACATATACTTCATTAAAAATCCATTACACATGTAAGAATGTACGTTGGAGGAATCTTATTTATTCATTTTACTTCCTACAAAACTATCTCATAATTGTATCTATATAATTTATCTCAACTCACTCATACTAAATGCTGAGTTATTTGAAAATATCTTGTTTCATGGGATAAAAAAAAAAAAGATTGTTCAAGCTTAAACAAAAGCAGGTAGATCAAATTGTATCTTTGGAAACCTCTATGGGGATTGTACAAACTTGAACTTGCCCCATAAGCCCAATTGTCATTTCACAAGACTAAGGAAGTATACATAAAAAAATCCATCTAAATGAGAAACAAGTTGGAGCTAAGATAAATTTCCGACTATGAATTTCTGCTTTATCAGGGTGCTAATCAAGTCTTTTCACATGGACCAATGTTAAGCTCAAAGAGATCACAGGTATCAAGGAGTCTCTGATAATTGTTCATAGTTATTGATTTAAACCATCATGAAGACATTCATAAGATTTAGAGATGGAAGGAATTTAGAATAATTTTAGAATCCAGAGCTAGATGGGACTTTAGAATACAGATTGAGCTGGAAAATATCTTAAAATTTAGAATATCAGAAGAGAAAACATAGAATGTCAGACCTTCAAACAGAGACTCTTAGAATATAAATTGTTAGTGCTGGAAGATAACTTGGAAATTATCTGGTCAAATTCCCACCTTTACAGAGGCAGCAGGCCCTAGTAGTCAAGGAAATCTGAGCTCAATTACTCTCTCATACAAGCTGTCATTTAAATAAGGGAAAATCAGTTAAACTTCTTATGAATATTCCAAAACAACTAAAAATAGAAGATTTGAGAAGTTTTGATTGATTGAAGGCATTTCTTCACAGGAAATTTCTTCTGACAATGAAATTTTAGATTCTCACCAATAATGATAAGAGGAGGAAATGAAAGTTATTCTATTATGAAATTAATAAACAATTATTGACTTGAGATCCAGGCTTTTCTCCTTTTATTTCCTCATTTAAAAGTAAAGCTAGTCTCTGTAAGGAAAAAAAAAGTCTCTGTAAAAAGCTAGTCTCTCAAGTATGATTGATTGATAAGATTGTCCTTGATCTCAAGGAATATGCTTTTCAATCTTGGGTGGGATCCTACTCAAATAGGAGACTTTACTTTAGAATATACTTAGAATCTAGTCTAGACTGGTTCTTGGCCTTGGGGGAAGAGAACCCCTATTCTTATACTTTTCCATTAATTTAGGGTAACCCAGCTCATGAAGGAGAAAACGAACCAGAGTGGTTTGGATGGAACTGGCTTCTCCTGTCCAGATGGATGGAAGTGGCTGAGTCTCATAAACAAACCGTATTCTTTCAAGAGGAGCTGAAGACTTCTAGTCCACCTTCTCTTTAAATATCCACCAACCAGGGTTGATTTTCACTGTTGGAGCATTCCCTTTTACAAAAAGTTTTAAGATATTCAATATCTCCATTGTCTGTCTTTGATTACCAAGAGAAAGCACTGACCACTGATTTCTTGATTGCTGCTTAGCCTAATTAAAAATCGATGATTAATTACCCAGATACTGTCTCTCAGACTTTTTCATTGATCACAGAGGAGGAGGATGAGCACATTGCCCTGGTTAAAAGGTGAAAAAACCTCTGACATTAAAACCAGAATTCCTTGATTTGAGTTTTAGCTCTGTTCCCTGGTCAGTGGCTTCTTCTCTTCTGGGCCCTAATACAAATAAGGAATTTTGAACTAAATTATTCTTTAAGATTCTTTTCCCAGCTCTGATTTCATCTTCTCCATTTTTTCCCACAGTCATCCTAGTATTTCTTGTGTAATAAAAACAGTAAAAAAAATGATGCATCATAATTCATAACTTCAACTAACTTTAGCCTGTATTCCCATAGGATTATAGCTTTAAAGTTCAACCCTCATAATCTACAATTAAGAAATTGAAGTTCAGAGAAATTAAATGATTTACCCACAGTAAACACAGGTCTTCCAAACTCTAAATCCAGCATTATTATTCAGCATCATTATGTTTGAAAGTTTCACTTTTCCTTCAACTAAAGCTTTTCTTTTCCGGGAAAACAACATCATCATATCTTGGAGATCTTGTTCATTCTGTGACTTTAAGGTTGCACGAGAATATATGATGAATGGTAAGAGAGTAAATGGGTAAGGGTATTTCTGCAAAAAATTGGAGCAGAATCAGAATCCAAATGTGTTGTGGTTAAAAAACACTCTAGGGGCAGCTAGATGGCACAGTGGATAGAGCAACAGCCTTGAAGTCAGGAGGACCTGAGTTCAAATTTGACCTCAGACACTTAACACTTCCTCGTTGTGTAACTCCAATTGACTCAGCAAAAAACAAAACAAAAAAAACAAAAAACAAAAAACACCCTATTTGGGGTTGGATGACTTGGGTTGAGATCTTGAATTTGCTCCTTACTAGGTATGTGAACTTGGGTCAGTCTCTTTATCTCTCTAAGATGAAAGGGATGGACTAAGGAGTTCCTAATCTATAAAATGAAGAGGTTGGTGATATCTGAGCCTTTAATTCTCTGACTAGAAGTCAAGCCTCTGGATCTCCTGAATTACTTTCTTTTCTGATTCAACAACATTGGTGAATATCAAAGGAAGTAGGCTGTGGCTCCAGAACCCATTTGGCCCATTTTCAAAGCATTCTGTCATATTGACCATATGTTACTAAAGATACAACAAATTATTTTTAGTAAAGGCAAAAATGGATTGCTATCTGCATCAGTGCAAGGATAACCCACACTGATGGAACCAATATAAATTTAATGTTCATTAATGGACCAGTTTTATTTTCAAGTATGCTATTTCCCCTCATCTGGAACAAGACAAGAAAAGGTTAGTTGGTCCCTGTCTTCCTCACTCCCCAATTTCTATAGCATTGTGTCTTCTCCCTTACAAGGTTACTTGTGCCTTTACAAACTAAGTAGCAAATATTCTAAGCTGATCTGTCCCAGAATTGAGTTCTGGACAAGTCCATCTGCTCAGGTTTTCTCTTGCACCAATTAAGCTTCTGGTGATTCTATGCCTGCCATCACTGGAGAAACTGACTTCTTCACTTGCCACTAAGAAAAATCCTATTGCCTTATAACTCCTCAACCTCCCCTACCCTTTCATTTTTTGTTTTCCTGTCTGTGGAAATTGCATGGAAAAAGTTTCAGAAACTTCTGATTGGCATTTTCACTCCTGATAAAACCCATCTCATAGTGAAGAGATTAATTAATCATTTTTTTGAGCAATTGCCTTTTCCATTGACTTCTGCAACCTTATGAAGACAAAGGTTAGAAAGCTGTTTTCTAAGTCACTCCATTATATATGCCCCATTTATGTGCTCTATAAACAGAGCACTTCTGCCTTTCTGAAAGCTCCATGAGTCAGTAGGGAGCTGGTGAAATCAGGTCTTCTTGGTGGCTGTCAGCTTCCCTTGTTTACTGGAGTTCCGTATATGGCAGTCACCAAGCAACCACTAAAATAAATAAGGATATGCTTTGTTTGGAAAACTCTTAAAGCTCAGGGGGTTCAGCAGCAATGACTGCCATGAATCTGTATGTGAAGTCTGGTCATGAATAACTGAAATGTGATCCTTTTGTTACAAGGACATTGCCAGGACATTCTTCTCTCTCACCCATCCTACCCCATCTTCTCCAAAGGTGTTTCATTCTTCAGTGATCCCAGAGCCCACAGAGATATTGGGGAGGGGGGGAAGATTACTTTTTAGGGCTGCTTTTTTGTTGGCTTAAGACCCTCTCTGGGAATTTGGGACAGAACTCTACCAAATTACCTGAAAAATTATCTTCCTTTCTTTAGGGATCAGAATTGGAAGGGAACATAATAATAATAATTATAATAATTATGATTACAATAGTGATACATTTATGTAGAATGAGTTTGCCAAGCATTTTGAGTAGGTTAACTCATTTGATTCTCATAAGAATCCTATCAGATAGGTGTTATTATTATCAGCATTTTTATACAGATGAACAAATAGGCCCTGAGAAATAAAGTGACTTTCCTAAGGTATGCTACTAGTAAGTTTATAAGGGAGGATTCAAAGTCAGATCTTCCTGATTCTATGTTCTGCACTCTATCCACTGTGCCACCTAGCTACACTAAAATCTAAAATGTTTGAGATAGAAGGGAGTATAGAATTTAAAATCTTAGAACACAGGATATAGGATGCTTGAAGTAAAATTCATGCCCAGTTCATTAATCTGCTTTTTCTCTTTTTTGTTGATGTAAATGTTTAGAAATATGAAATTTCCCCTAAGTATTGCTTTTGCTGCAATCCACACATTTTGGTATGTTGTTCTCATTGTTGTCATTATCTTTAATGAAATTTTTGATTGCTTCTATGATTTGTTCTTTGACCCTCTCATTCTTTAGGATCAGACTAATTTTTCATCTGTGCTTCCAATGCTTTTTATTGAACATAATTTTATTGCATTATGGAATGAAAAAAGTGAATTTACTATTTCTACTTTTCTGTATTTGGTTATGAGGTTTTATACCCTCATACAAAGTCATTTTTTTTGGTAAAAGTGTCATATAAGCTTTAAAAAAAACATGTTCCTTTCTATTCCCATTCAGTTTTTTCCACAAGTCTATTGCATCTAATTTTCTTAATATTTTATTCATTCCTTTAACTTATTGATTTCATTGTTAAGAGTTATTTAGCTCTGAGAGGGGAAAGTTGAAGTTCCCCATGAAGATAGTTTTTACTACCTCTTTGTTCCCCTAATTCATTTAACTCTTTCTTTAAGAATCTGGAGACTATGCATTTGGTATGGATTTGATATCATGATATCATGATCCCTTGCTTTTTTTACTTCTGGTGAAGCTAATAGATTCTGCTCCAACCCCTTATTTTAACTCTGTGTATGTCCCTATGTTTGAAGTGTGTTTTTGTAAACAATATATTGTTGGATTCTGGATTCTAATCCATTCTGTTATCTACTTCCTTTTTATGGGTGAGATCACCCTATTCACATTCAAAGTTTTGAGTGCACTAATTGTGCATTTCCTTCCATCCTATTTTCTTCTGTTTCTCTTTTCACCCAACCCCTTCTCTGAAGTTTGTTTTATTTCTGACCACTATCTTCTTTTACCTGCCTTCCTTTTTTTTTTTTTAATCAATCCTACTCTTTTCTTATGCCTTTCCCTTTAGAAGGGACTTGTAAACATATAATATTAAAATACAAGACATAGAATGACAGAGCTGGAAGGAGCAATGGAGTATAGAGTGACCAAATAGGAAGGTACCTCAAAGAATGTAAGGACACAGGGCATGGAATGTTTGAGTGGTGAGGGAGCTGAGAGACATTTAATCCAACATTCTCCTATCCTGGCTCTGCAACTAACTAGTTGGGTGATTTAAGTTCAAGTCACATTTCTTTGAGCTTTTATAAAATGAAAAGGTTGTATTAGATTATCTCTAAAGTCTATTATAACTTGAAGATACTGAGTCCTATGAGGCTAGATCATGCTTTAAAAATCAAATGCAAAATGTACAGTGGGCACTAAAGAAAGTATACTGGATTGATCAACAAATAGGAGCAAGGAGATTTTTCTAGGCAAGAGAACTTAATAAGTCTTGCCTTACTCCCTCCCAGGTGGCAGAGATTTGTCCTAGGGGTGTCTTATAGCTCTTTGTTCTATCTCACCTAGCCACTTTTCTTTTTATCTCAGATCTCTGATTTCATCCGTCTAGGGAACATCCCATGGAGGAAAATCCTTCTATCAATGAGGATCAGCAGCACTTGTGTGTGTGTGTGTGTGTGTGTGTGTGTGTGTGTGTGTGTGTGTAAATTAGTTTTAGACAGTTTCACGGGAGAACTAAGAAGTTAAGTAATTTAGCTGGGTCATCCAGCCTTTGTGTGCTAAAAAAATGGAATTTGAACCTAGGTTTTCCTGACTTCAAAAAAGGAAGGAAGGAAAAAAGGGAGAAAGAGAGAGAAAAGAAAGGAAGGAGGGAAGGAAAAAATATTTTTTAAAAGGAGGAACACTTATTAAATGATTACTTTGTAGCATTCATAGTGCTAAGCAATAGGGACAAATATAGGAAAAGGAAAGATAGTCCTTGTTTTCAAGAAGTTTACATACTAATGGTGGAAGAAAACACACAAAAGGGAGTTGAAAAGAGAGAAGGGAGGGAAAAAGGAGTGATAAAAGTCTCATCTTATAGTGGAGAACACTTGGACACAAAGGGGGGAACTGACCTGATCTCCCCAAGATCATAGAAGTAATAAGTAACAATTATATTTGAAGCTCAGGATCTCTGCATCCAAATCCAGTTCTTTTCCCACTGTTCGAGGCTGCTTTTTAAATAAAGTGAAGAGAGTTGAATTGCATTGTAATTGTTTCATATTACTCTAAGAATCAAACCTTCTGCCTAAAACACAATTTAAAAAATCATTTTAGCAAATGGCATTTAAATAGAATTTATGAATTAATTGACTCTAAGTAAATTGTAATCTGTTCTTTGTTGATTCCTTTATGTATAGTACAGGGGCACTGTTGAAATAGAGTACTGGGTCTGGAGTCAGGAATACTCATCTTCCTGAGTTCAAATCCTACCTCAGGCACTTACTAGATATAGGATCCTATATCTAGGCAACTCACTTGATTCTGTTTGTCTCAGTTTCTTCACTTGTAAAATGAGATGGAGAAAGCAATGACAGATCAATCTAGTATCTTTGTCAAGAAAACCTTAAATGAGGTTGCAGAGATTTGAATAAGACTAAAATCACTGAACAACAACTATGTACATGGCACAACCCACCTGATCTTGCATTCCTGCACTTCATAAAGGGTGTAGTTAGGTATTAGAGACTTAACTCATAAAATCTTGATTGCAGAGCTCTTCTCACTGAGATTATAAAATGAGTAGCCTGGCCCAGGGTAAAGTTCCTTTGGGTCTCAGGAGGTGATTGGTTCTGACTGGCACATCCAGCCCAACTAAAAATAGACAGAGTATAAAAACCCAGTGTGCTGTAGCACTTTGAGGTCACTCATTTCCGAGAAGTAAAACAGACAGGCAGAACAGTCTGCCAGGGTTTCTGCCAACATGTTATCAGGCATGTGTTCACTTGCTTGCCGATGATGTCAAGTATCAAAAAGCTAAGCAGGCTAGAAATATAGAATTTTTGAATAGTTAAGAGCTACAGATCTTTCTATATTTTTTCAGTTCAATTCCACAAGTACCTGTTCTTTTCCAGGCACTGTGCAAGGTAGAAGGGATACAAAAACAAAACCCAAATCATCTCTCAAGTTTCTTTTATTCTACAGAGGGAGTAGATAGGAAGTGACATGAACAGATTTAAATAAATATTAAATATTTTGGCAATGTAAATTGGTAGGTGAGTGTTGAGAGAGCTGTGAAGGATCAGAAAGGCTTCATGGAGTAGATGTAAAATTCTGTGAATTTTAAGTGAAAATACTGAGATTTTGGTACCTCAAATGACTTACCCAATGTCACACAACAAATTACTAAAAGAACTAAGTAGGACTAAAAGCCCAGACTCTCGGAGTCCTTTTCCAGGGCCTTTGCCAAATACCATACTGCCTTTTATACTGAAGACAAAAAAAAAAAAAAAATGCAGATGTCCACATGCTCACCCGTCTATTGGTAAACAAAGGTGGGAACTTGAGAAAATCATAAAACTTATTTTACAACAGATCATGTTTAAGATCTACAAGTGCTTTCTTCACAATAACCCTGTGATGGAGACATTATTGACAATATTGAAAATTAAGGTTTAGAGAGAAGAAAAGTGCTTTGCTCAAGGCCATATTCATAGGCTTTAGAGGCAGGATTTAACCCAGGTTGCTTTTAATATCAGATCCAGTGATCCTTCTATTTCACCACATAGCCTCAAGTTGATATTAGGTTTGAAGATGTCACAGCCAATACTATTTCTATAAGAGTTTTGTCATTTAGCTGCTAATTATTGATTTTATTCACTCTTTATGCCAATTGAATTTCATTCAAGAATCATTTATTTAGTATTCTTTGTGCTAGGAACTAGATATAAAAAGAGAAAAATTAAAAAGGTTAACATAGCAACTTATGAGTAAATAAAAAATGCATGAAAGACAATTTCTGACAGGAGGGCACAGGTCTAATATGAAGAGTACTTTATTAACAAAATATATATATATATATATATATATATATATATATATATATATATACTCTTCAGACAACCTGTTTCTCTTTGGTACATCAGTATTAGTCCATTGGGGGCAAAATGATGTCTTATGCTTTAATTATTTCTGGTTACAACAGATATAAACTGGCACTAAACACCAGTATAGGTAATTTCTTTGCTTTTGCATCTTTGGAAGTCCCATTCCATCCTCTTGTTAAAAACCTTTTCCATCTCTTAGCTTTCCTCCCATACATTCTCTCATCTAGTGACTCATTTGCCTAAGTTTCAGATCTCAGAGGGAGGGTGTCTTTATTTTGGAAGTAAACTTGAGGGCAGTAGTGTCAGGTGGGTGTCTGGGGAATAAATTTGAAAGATATACTTCTTTGAAATCATAGCTTGGTGTTTCTTATATGGGTCGTTGGAAAAGTGGCCTCTAAGGAAGGCCTACTTCCAAAATAAAATTGAATTTATTTTGATGAATATACATATCTAGTCTTCTTCTGTTCTTCATATGTCATATGCAAGAAAACACTGTTAATTTCCTTTTTTATTAATACTTTTTATTTGCAAAACATATGTATGGGTAATTCTTCAACATTGACCCTTACAAAGCTTTCCGTTACAAATTTTCCCCCCCTACTCCCCACCCCTCCCCTAGATGGCAGGATATCCACTACATGATAATTATGTTAGAATACTTAAGGAATCGAATATATGTATACATATTTCCACACATCATTTTTGTGCAGGAAAAATCATATCTACAAGAAAGAAAAATCTGAGAAAGGAAACACAATGCAAGCAAACATCAACAGAGAGCATGAAAATGTTATGTTGTGGTCCACGTTTCACATCCCTCTCCCTGGGTGTCTATGGCTTTCTTCACTGAACAATTGGAACTTGTTTGAAGCATTTCATTGTTTTTTTTTTTTTTTTTTGCATTTGATTTTTTT
>JAJPUD010002741.1:274501-288138 GCA_023553655.1 Myrmecobius fasciatus
TTTTTTTTTTTTTTTTTTTGCATTTGATTTTTTTATAAAGCTTTTTATTTACAAAACATATGAGTGATTTTTCTACATTGACCTTTGCAAAAAACTTTTTTTCCCAAGCTTTTCCCCTCCTTCCCCCCACCCCTCACCCCTCAACCCTAGATGACAGGTAATCTAATACATGCTAAATAGGATAAATTATATGACAAAATACAATACATGTATCTATATCTATACAGTTATCTTACTGCACAAGAAACATCAGATCTAGAAAGAGAAGAAGAAAAAAACAACCTAATAAGGAAAACAAAATGCATGGAAATATTCATAGAAAGCATTAAAATGCTGTGTTGTGGTTCACACTCAGTTCCCACAGGCCTCTCTCTGGATGTATATGACTATCTTCATCATTGAACAATAGGAACTGGTTTGAATCACATCATTGTTGAAGAGAACCATGTCTATCAAAATTGATCATCGTATAGTCTTGTTGCTGTGTATAATGTTCTCCTGGTTCTGCTGATTTCACTCAGCATCAGTTCAGAAGCATTTCATTGTTGAAGAGAGTCATGTCCATCAGAATTGATCATCATATAGTATTGTTGTTGCCGTGAATAATGATCTCCTGGTTCTGTTCACTTCACTCAGCATCAGTTCATGCAAGTCTCTCCACACCTCTCTGAAACCGTCCTGCTGGTCATTTCTCACAGAACAACAATATTCCATAACATTCATATACCATAATTTATTCAGCCACTCTCCAATTGATGGGCATCCATTCAGTTTCCAGTTTCTAGCCACTGCAAAAAGGGCTGCCACAGACATTCTTTCACATGTGGGGCCCTTTCCTTCTTTTATGATTTCTTTGGGATATAAGCCCAATAGAAATGCTGCTGGGTCAAAGGGTATGCACAGTTTGATAACTTTTTGAGCATAGCTCCAAATTGCTCTCCAGACTGGTTGGATCCATTCACAGTTCCACCAACAATGCATCAGTGTCCCAGTCTTCCCATATCCTCTCCAACATTCATCATTATCCTTTCCTGTCATTTTAGCCAATCTGACAGGTGTATAGTGATACCCCAGAGTTGTCTTAATTTGCATTTCTCTGATCAATAGTGATTTGGAGCACCTTTTCATATGACTATAAATAGTTTTAATTTCATCATCTGAAAATTGTCTGTTCATATCCTTTGACCATTTATCAATTGGAGAATGGCTTGAATTCTTATAAATATGATACAATTCTCTATATATCTTAGAGATGAGACCTTTATCTGAACCCTTACCTGTAAAGATGATTTCCCAATTTGATGCTTCCCTCCTAATCTTGTCTGCATTAGTTTTGTTTGTACAGAAACTTTTTAACTTAATATAATCAAAATTATCTATCTGGTGTTCAATTAAGAGTTCCAGATCTTCTTTGGACATAAATTTATTCCATCTCCACAAGCCTGAGAGGTAAATTATCCTATGTTCCTCTAATTTGATTACAATATCACTCTATATATCTAGATCATGAACCCATTTAGATCTTATCTTGGTATGCGGTGTTAGGTGTGGGTCCAGCCTTAATTTCTTCCACACTAGTTTCCAATTTTCCCAGCAGTTTTTGCCGAATAAAACACTGTTAATTTCATTGTTAGTCATATATATGAGCATGCTTTCAATATTTTAGATAAATTTTATTGAATATTTTATTTTTTACATTGCTTGCATTTCTTTCCCTTCCAAGAGGGCTATGTTATATAATTAGTTTTCAATTAATCCTTAATCTATGTTTTCATAGCCCTTCATTCAATTTTATGTCACTCTGGTCTGAAAAGGGTACATTTAATATTTAAGCTTTTTTGCACTTGATTATGAGGATTTTACACCATCATACATGGTCAATATTTTTTCTACATAAAAGTGCTATATATAGTTTAGAACAAAGTATTCACATTCAGTTTTCTCCAGAAGTCCATCATATCTAACTTTCATTTCTTTTATTGCTTTCTTATTTATTTTATGGTTAGATTTATCTAACTCTGAAAGGGGAAAGTTGAGGTCACCTACTAGGATAGTTTTACTGTTTATTTTCTCTTGTGATTCATTTAATTTTTTCCTTATGAATTTGGATGCTCTGCCAATCGGTGCATATATGATGCATATATTGACGCCTATATACATTAATATTACTTTATTGTCTATGGTTCCTTTTGGCAAAAAGTAGCAATATGTTTAGCAAGATTTCTGCTTTTGCTTTATCTGAGATTGTGTTTGCTACCCTTGCCTTTTTCACTTCACATAAGGTATAATAGATTCTGCTCCAGCCCCTTATTTTAATTCTGTCTGTGTGTCACTTTGTTTCAAGTGTGTTTTTTTTTCAAGTGATATTATTGGATTCTGATTTTTTTTTAACTATTCTGCTATCTGCCTCCTTTTTATGGATGAGTTCACCCCATTTACATTCACAGTTTTAAAGTACTAACTATGCATTTCCCTTCATTCTATTTTCTTGTATATCCTTTCTCTCTTTTTATCCTGTCCTTTCTTTAAAATTTGTTTTGCTTCTGACCACTATCTTCTTCAATCTGCCTTCCCTTTTCCATTACCCTCACCCTTCCTTTTATTCCTTTCCCCTCCTACTTCTCTATTGGGTAAGATAAATTCGTATTACTGAATTGAATATGTATACATATATTTTCCCTCTTTAAATCAGTTTAGATGTAGGTGAAGTTCAAACATTATCTAACCTACTCCCCATGATTTTCCTTTCCATTGTAAAAACTCTTCCTTGAGTGCCTTTTTTATGTGAAATAATTTTCCACATTCTTCCTCTCTCTTTTCCCTTCTTTCAGTGCATCCTTCTTTCTCAACTATACTTTTTTTTACATCATGCCAACACTCTCATCCCCTCTTTTTATGTAGACTTCTTCTAACTGCCCTAATAATGATAAAATTCTTAAAATTACAGATATAATTTTCCCATACAGAAAGATAAACAGTTAAACATTAAGTCCCTTATGAGTTCTCTTTCATGTTTACCTTTTTATGTTTCTCCTGAGTCTTGTATCTCAAAGTCAATTTTTCTACTCAGCTCTGGTTTTTTTTCATCAAGAATGCTTGAAAGTCCTCTATTTTATTAAATATTCATTTTCCCTTTTGAAAATTATATTCAATTTTGCTGGGTAGGTTATTCTTTGTTGTAATCTCTTTTGCCTTCTGGAATATCTTATTCCAAGCCCTTCATTCCTTTAATATGAAAAACTGCAATTTTTTGTAATCTTGACTATGGCTCCATAATATTTGAATGGTTTCTTTATGGACGCTTCAAATATTTTCTCTTTGACCTAGGAGCTCTGGAATTTGGCTATAATATTTCTGGGGATTTTCTTTTTGAGATCTCTTTTGGATGCTGATCAGTGGATTCTTTCAATTTCTGTTTTACCTCTGATTCTACATTATTGTGGCAGTTTTCCTTGACAACTTCTTGAAATATGTAACATTCTTTTTGGCTTCTCATTTCCTTAAATTGAGCTTGAATTTCTTTATTTCCTCTTTTTAAAATTTTCAATTAGAAAGTCCACTTTAGTCAAATATCCCCTGGTAGCAAATAGGGCATTTCATAAGCATTCGCAGCTGTGCCTACACTCCCTGTAGGAAAGCATCCCTAGAATTGTTCTGAGGGTAGCTTTTGGTCACACAGATGAATACAGGCTCAGTTAGCAAAGGCTCAAATAGTATAAAGAGAAGCTGTCCAGTTGGGCTGAAAGTAAAGGGAAGAAGTATTCTAGAATTGTTCCTTTATTGGGAATGCAGATATAACAGAATGTAGTTAAGACCTCCCAACTAAGTCTAACACTAATAGGAGTGGGGGAAAGCAACAAAAAAGCAGACAATTTCTTCATCTGTCCAGATGAAGAAATTGTTTTGACTGAATGATGCCCATGAAATTGGATGAATTTTTTTAAAAGGAGGAATTAGCCAGATGTTTTGACAAAATGTCAAAATGAAATCATCAGTATTCATGAGGGAAGCAATTTGTCTCTTTTGGCTGATTTGGCCAAATGGCAAAATCATTCAACCAGATGTGCATTATAGACATGGCCTAAATGTTTTTTGTTTGTTTGTTTGTTTTGTTTTGTTTGTTTGTTTGTTTTTTATCCAAAGAAAGGATCTAATTTAAAATTAAAATATAATAACTAACATTTATATGGGCAAGTAGGTAGTGTAGGGGATTCAATGCCAGGCCTGGATTCAGGAAGGTTCATCCTCTTAAGTTAAAATCTGACTTTACATTGTAGCTGTATGACTCTGTGCATCACTTCACCTGTTTGCCTCAGTTTCCTTGTCTGTAAAATGAGCTGGAGAAGGAAATGGAAAACCATTCCAGTATCTCTGGCAAGAAAACCCTAAATGGGGTTATGAGTTAGACACTACTAAAATAACTGAACAACAACAAAAAGCATATATATATATACATATATATTAGTTCTTTAAGGTTTGTGTGTGCATATATAATATATATGCTAATTTATTTGATATATGTGTATGTATGTAAGTATATAGACTGTCTCATTTGATCCTCAATGACAACCTTATATTCCCATCTGTCCTTTAAAGCCCAAATCAAATCCTATCTCCTTTACTGATACTCTATCAAGAAGTACAATTTTCTCTATCAAAATCATTTTATTTTCAGCCTAAGTAAGATAGTGTTATTATAAATGTCTAAGACAGAATTTGAACTCAGTTTTTCCTAGATATAAATATGGTATTCCTACACATTGCACCATCTAGCTGAGTGTTAATGAGAACATAAGAGTTCAAGATTTTTTATGGATGTTTATCTATATTTGTTTATGTTTATATTTTAACATATCTAAGGCATGTAATGAATAAAATTCAGTGAAGACATTTCACTTGCAAATTGATATTCAGTTTTGAAAAAGTGGGCAAAACCCAATCTAGGATCCTCAAAAATTCAACAAAACAATATGACATTGTACATCATGTGTCCAGTTGTCAAAGGAAGTCCTTTCACCACAGCAGATGGCATTCCCTCCATAATATACAGTTTTAGGTGGCAGCTTAAAATCAGAGAAATTAAGGGATGTGCCCAAGTTCACCCAGCTAATACCTATCAGAGGTGGCTTTTGTATGTAGTTCTTTCTAACTCCAACACCAGTACTCTGTCTACCATGCTACACTGCAAGAAACTGGGAACTTCCCAGATTTTTGAACTGGGGTCAATTCATAAAATATCTAATCTCTTATATGAGGACATCATGTAAGACAATGGCAGAGGCAGGGGTTGGGAATTCAAAATTTAGATAAGACATTGTTTATCCTCTCTAAAATTTAAAGCAACTAAGTAGCCAAGTTGGAGTCCATCAGAACTGAGTTTAAATCCTGCCTAGGATACTTCTTAGCTGTGAGATCCTGAGCAAATCACTTAACTTATCTAGACCTGAGTTTTCTCAAATGTGAAATGGGAATCATATTAGCACTCACTTTCCTCACATGGTTGTTATAATTATCAGATGAGATAATATGTGTAAAGTGCCTTGCAAACTGCTTTATAAATGTTAACTATGGTTATTATTGTGGCATAGTCACCAAAGCGCAGATAAAAGGGCAGTCAGTGGTCTCTGTTTCACCTCTGATTTTCCTAGCATGATATCCATGGGCAAACCACAACTCCTTTGAAATTAAATTTCTTCTTCATCTGGAAAGTAATACCAAAAATATCAACCTCACTGGATTGTTATGACTTAAAAGCAATAATGTATGCAGGTATTATTTATCAGGTACTATTATCAATACTATTAAAATGATACAGAATAATGCATATGTATGTTAGAGAGGTTGAAAACAAAATTATTTTGGCAAAGAAAATAGTCTTTCTTGACAGAACATCAGAGAAGGAGATGATAGGATGGGCTTTAAGGACTAGATAGGAATTTAAGAAGTAAATGGAGAAAGGCACTATTGTCCAGGGGGGAAAATGTTGGAATCGGAGTAGTTCGAGGGCATTGATCCAGAACCTGGCTCTACTATTTATTACTTCTGACTTTCAGTAAATCAGGTCACCTCTTTGAACCTCAGTTTCCTCAACTGGAAAGCAAACAAGATAGACTAGATGATTTCTAAAGGTCATTTTTTCAACCCAAATTCTGATTCTGTTACATTCCATGCATATCAAAGAGTCAGTTGGTCAGTCAAGTATTTATTAAGCACCTACTATCTGCTACTCACTGTACAAAGTGCTGGCTATCCAATTAAAAAAGACCAAAAAAAAAAAATCCCTGGTATCAAACTCACAGTCTAATGGGGGATATAATATGTCAACAATTATATATAAACAAATAATATACAGAGTAAATTTAAGCTAACCAATCATGGGAAGGTACTAGCATTAATCAGGATTAAGAAAAGCTTTCTTGTAAAAGATGGGGATTTAGAGAGAGCCTGGGAAATCATGAGTCAGAGATAATGAGGGAGAAAAATTCAGGCCTGAGGGACATTTAGGGAAAATGTGAGTTACAAGATGAAGTGACTTGTTCAAGGAGACCAGTGCCTCTTTGTATCAATATGGAAGGTATTTGGGGAATAGGGGTAGGCTGAAAATAAGTTGTAAGAAGATTGGAAAGGTTATGTGGGGGCCAGATTAACAGAGAATTTATATTTGATTAAGCTACTAGAGTTTATTGAGTGATTTATTTATGCCTGAGCTTTGTTGTTTGTCTTTCATTTACCAAAAGGACCAAGACATCAGGTAGATGATGGTAAGATATGCAAGTGAATTGGATTTAAGTGAGAGAGGGCCTTAAGATCAGGGTGGAGAATGGATTACAATCAGGAGAGACTTGAATTAAATAGTCCTAACAAACGGCTATTACAGTATTCCTGACATGAGGTGATAATTTTCAAGGATAATAGCAACATTGGAATTGACAAAGAACCCTATACTAGAAACATTATGATGATGGAATCAACAGAACTTGGCAACATGGAACATGTTAGACATGGAAGAGATGTGAGAGGCAGGAGGGAAGGAAGATCAAGAGTTCCAGGAAGATGCAGGTGGGGGCATCAAGTCCAGTTTGGAGCATATACAAGTGGAACACAGGCATGAGGGAAATTACATTGAGAGGTTTGAATATCAAGCAAAGAAGTTTTAACTTTAATTGTTAAGCTGTAGGTAGCCACTGGAAGCTTTTGATCAGAGGAAGTTATATTTTTCATTTATATTCACTGTAAAATACACTTGATCTAAATCAAAAGGCCAAGAAGCAATTCAACAACTATTTTATTAAATATCTACTATGTAAATTCATTCAGTATTTTTCCTTTAGATGAAAACTACTCTTCACATGGCGTTTTATAACAATTCTCAGAATCCCCACCTTTCTATCCTTTGTTTCCTCTCCAACCTCATCACCCAGGTTTTTAAAGGGGGGAGAGGGAGAGGGAGAGGGAGGGAGAGAGAAAAAGAGAGGGGGGGAATGGAAGGAGGAAGGAAGGAAGGGAGAGAAAGAGGAAGGGAGGGAGAGAAAGAGGAAGGGAGGGAGAGAAAGAGGAAGGGAGGGAGAGAAGGAGGGAGGCAGGGAGGGAGAAAGGGACAGAAAAAAGAGGGAGAGACAAACAGACACATACACACACACACACACACATAGATGGCCAGGTCATTGGCCTGGCAGAGAGAGAAAGAGACAGAGATAGAGTGAGAGGGAAGGAGGGAGGGAGGAAGAGAAATTGCATACAATTTGTGTGAAAACTTAAGGTTTTCAAAGTACCCTGCAATGCAATTTAAATAATGTTGTGGTACTGGAGGATTTAAGCAAATAAAAGCTTCTGAGCATTTCTCCCTTCATCACTTACCATGCATGCTTGGAAGCCAGTGATTATGGGTATTAATCCATGTATGATGCTTAGTACTCTCAGAAAAAAGTTTTCCCAGGTGACTCTAATTTTGGCTTTGGCAGAGTAGTCCTTAATAAACCATTGTTCCAAACTATCATGCTCTATGCAAAGCTAAAAGATGGCTGGAGTCCAATCTCTTATCTTCCCTATATCAGTCTTCCCATAGGAGAGTGCAAAAGGAATTCAGGATAAAGTCTTTTAAGGAAATGCCCTTTGGACAGCAAGCTCTTTTGTTCCTGTGTCCTCTTCCTGACCACTCTAACCTATTTTTTTCTCATCATTATTCTTATATGTTATCTAAGATTAGATTGTAGATGATTTACTGTCAACAGAACTGAATCCATTTTCTGGGGCCAGCTATCTTTGTCAAGACTGGAATCTAATAGGCTTTTTGCTTTATCACATCTTTTTTTTAATTTAATTTAATTTGTTTTTTTTAATTTTATTTGCATAACATATGTGTGGGTAATTCTTCAACAATAACCCTTACATAGCTTTCCGTTACAAATTTTTCCCCCAACTCCCCACCCCTCCCCTAGATGGCAGGATATCCACTACATGTTAATTATGTTAAAATATTGGCAAATCGAATATATGTATACATATTTCCAAACTTGTCATTGTTGTGCAAGAAAAATCTTGTCTACACAAACGATATATCAGATAAAGGAAACACAATGTAAGCAAACATCAATCAAGGAGTATGAGAATGTTATGTTGTGGTCCACATTTCACATCCCTCTCTCTGGGTGTATATGGCTTTCTTTACTGAACAACTGGAACTGGTTTGAAGCATTTCATTGTTGAAGAGAGCCATGTCCATCAGAATTGATCGTCATATAGTACTGTTGTTGCCGTGTATAATGATCTCCTGGTTCTGCTCATTTCACTCAGCATCAGTTCATGTAAGTCTCTCCAGGCCTCTCTGAAATCATCTTGCTGGTCATTTCTTACAGAACAATAATATTCCATAACATTCATATACCATAATTTATTCAGCCATTCTCCAATTGAAGGGCATCTATTCAATTTCCAGTTTCTAGCCACTACAAAAAGGGCTGCCACAAACATTCTTGCACATGTGGGGCCTTTTCCTTCCTTTATGATTTCTTTGGGATATAAGCCCAATAGAAATGCTGCTGGGTCAAAGGGTATGCACAGTTTGATAACTTTTTGAGCATAGCTCCAAATTGTTCTCCAGAATGGCTGTATCCGTTCACAGCTCCACCAATAATGCATCAGTGTCCCAGCCCTCCCACATCCCCTCCAACATTCATCATTAACTTTTCCTGTCATTTTAGCCAATCTGACAGGTGTATCACATCTTTTTTAAAAAGAAATAAATAAAAAGATTTTAGCTTTTTTTAAAAAATTTTATTTATTAATACTTTTTATTTGCAAAACATATGTATGGGTAATTCCTAAACATTAACCCTTACAAAGCTTTCTGTTACAAATTTTCCCCCCTACTCCCCACCCCTCCCCTAGATGGCAGGATATCCACTACATGATAATTATGTTAGAATACTTAAGAAATCAAATATATGTATAGTTATTGCCACACATCATTTTTTTTTTTTTTTGTGCAGGAGAAATCGTATCTACAAGAAAGAATAATCCGATAAAGGAAATACAATGCAAGCAAACCTCAAAAGAGAACATGAAAATGTTATGCTGTGGTCCACATTTCACATCCCTCTCTCTGGGTGTATATGGCTCTCTTCACCAAACAATTGGAACTGGTTTGAAGCATTTCATTGTTGAAGAGAGCCATGCCCATTAGAACTGATCGTCATATAGTATTGTTGTTGCCATGAATAATGATCTCCTGGTTCTGCTCACTTCACTGAGCATCAGTTCATGCAAGTTTCTCCAGGCCTCTCTGAAATTGTCCTGCTGGTCATTTCTTACAGAGCAATAATATTCCATAACATTCATATACCATAATTTATTCAGCCACTCTCCAATTGATGGGCATCCCTTCAGTTTCCAGTTTCTAGCCACTACAAAAAGAGCTGCTACAAACATTCTTTCACATGTGGGGCCCTTTCCTTCTTTTATGATTTCTTTGGGATATAAGCCCAATAGAAACACTGCTGGGTCAAAGGGTATGCATAGTTTGATAACTTTTTGAGCATAGCTCCAAATTTTGGCTTTTGTTTTTGAACCAATAATTTTCCTTTGAATCTCACCATCCTTCTCATTGAAACCTGTCTTGTAAAAAACATAGAACCAGCTGACACATCACCCTTATCAGGACTTCTTAAACTTTTTCCACTTATGACCACTTTTTGCCAGAGAAATTTTTATGTGATCCTAGGCATAAAGGACATAAAAAGATGTTCAGATCAAACATTTACTGATAATGGATCATAATTTTTCAACCCCCACATTCAGTTTGAGACTCCCAGATAGGCTTGGACTTATACTTTAAGAAGCTGGGAACTATATGACAAGCTTGTCACACTTCAGATCCATCCTCCCCCACCTCTTCATTAAGAGACAGGAGGTATGATTGATGTTCATTTCTCTCAGACTAAGATCAATGATTACAATTCATTCAAATTCAACAGCAACACTATATTCAATAACAATACTAAAAGGAATTGTTATAGTTGATATAATTGTAGTAATTTTATATATTATTTTCACTTATCTGTTGATTTCTTTACTCTGTATTCATATAAATCTTGTCTTTTATTTTCTGAATTCATCTTTTTTTTCTTCTCCTTTCTTGTCTAGAAATGTGATTTCACTGACACAGGGAATTTTTGGTATGCAAATTACCACCATTTGTTGGTGATTCACTTATAATTTCTAGCCTCTATAAAGTGCTTGGGACACTGAGAAGTTAGAAGTTGTTTTGGGTAACATGGTTGGTATGTGGCAAAGATAGGAGTCTCCCTGATTCCAAGGTTATTAGCTTTCTCTCCATTACATCTCTCTGTTTCTCATCACTTTTTTTGAGTTAATCAGGGTTACGTGGCATGCTCAAGGTCACAAAATTATCACATTTCTGAGGTTGGATTTGAACTCAGGTTTTCCTAACTCCAGAGCGGGTGCTCCATCCACTGCACCACCTATCACTTTTTAATGACTTTAAAATATTCAATAACTTTTTCCGATATTGAAACTATGTCCTCTGTCTCCAAATCTAACTCTCTTCAACAACATCAATATTTGTCACATATCTACTTTGTGCAAGTCTACAAACTTCTAATTTTCCCATGAGCTCCATGGAGCTAAGAAGCTAATCAACTCATTCTGAGAGAGTAATAAATCCTGAAGTAGTACTAAAGGTAGAACTAGAAAATTCTGGATCTATATTTGACTACAAGTCACAAAAAAAGTCTACCTTTACTTCTTTTTCCTTCTTCTCCTCTTGCTCTTCTTTCTCCTTTTGTTCTTCCCACGCTTCCTGTTTCTCTTTCAGAAAATTGATCCATTTATATAAGTGCTGAAGAAATTTGATCACTTAACCAGAAATGAATAAAAGTGGTGAGGAAAGAGTGATAGAACTAGAATTATCAGAGTTTGGACTTCTCTAAAGCTTTAAGTTTTACTAAGTACTTTGGGAAGTGGAAGATCAGAGACATAAAATGATTCAGCCAAGAATGCATAATGAATCAGGATTAAAACCCATAGGAACTAGATTTTTGATACTGGGACTAAATTGTTGTTCAAAAAAACCAAACTCCCTCTTAGGGAATCAGTATCTTGGGACATGAGAAAATGACTCCCTAGCTTGCCCAAATGTCCATTTGTAAATGATGCATGAAATTACTCTCAGGCATGAGTCAATTTGCCAATAACCAATGTTTTCTATTGAGTAGACAATTTCCCACATCTGTCATAGGAAGAAAGAAAGGAAAAGAAGTCAATGCAATATTGTTTTCATATTGAACAAAGGCATGAGAATGTGAATTGTTGTTCATTGGGTCAGGCTGTGAAATGAAGATGGAAACTCTTTTCCATATGTTGACCATTTAGGGAGTTATCTTTTTAGAGTCTTAGAAAATATATTTATTTCCAACCTCTTGGAAGAAATTTCTAAGAGTCAGCTAATTACTCTGGCAAACTTTGTGGAAATTTGACCCACAAAGTATCTGGGATGGTATTAAAAATGAATGAAGGCATTTTATTCTCTAAGGAAAGCAAGAGAGTGATCTTGCCCACTCATTGCTCCAGGTCAGCAGCTAATGATAATTTATTTATAAAAGACATTTTGCCAACAAGGCATTGGTAAAGCCATGTATCAGTGTGTATGCAGGGTGGACTAGGTGAATGCCCACAAGTTTAGGAAGATTTAGAAAGGATTAAAAAAAATCTAAAATGGACTAGAATTTTTTTCTATGCAGTTTCATGGATAACTGTCTTTGAATGAGTCACTTTTCCCATTTGTTCCTCTGGTTCCTTATTTACCAAATGAGGAACTTATAATTAATAATAATAATAATTTATTTAGAATTTATTACATGCCAGGCACTTTACTGAGCACTTTACAATTATTATCTCATTTCATCCTCACAAATGAAGGAGTTATAAATAAGGCATACAAAAATTAAATGACTTGTTCAGCCAGTAAGTATCTGAGGCTATCTTTGAACTCATCTTTCTGACTCTAAGCCCAGCAATTCTGTCCACTGCATCTCATTCTATATTCCCTAGCCTATGTCACTTCTAGATTTGCCAGTCTGTGTTCTGTGGTCTAAGGTCACTTCTAGTTCCAACACTATATATTATATATTTTATTTTATTTGCTGAGGCAATTGGGGTTAAGTGACTTGCCCAGAGTCACACAGCTAGGAAGTGTTAAATATCTGAGACCAGACTCAGGTCCTCCTGATTTCAGGGCTGGTGTGTGCTCTTATCCACTACTCCACCTTATATATATATATAAATTGTTCTCCAGAATGGTTGACCCAGTTCCTTATTTTGTCAACAATATATTAGTATACTTTCCCTTCATCCTTCCAAAATTTGTTATTTTTAACAAGTGTGTGGTGATACCTCAGAATTTATTTTAATTTACCTTTCTCTAATTAGTTGTGATTTAGAGCATTTTTATATGATTATATATAGCTTTGATTCCTTTGACCATTTATCAGCTGGGGAATGGCTCTTATTTTTATAAACTTGACCTAGTTCTATATTTAGTATATATTCAAGAAATGAGATCTTTACAAGAGAAACTCATGGTAAAATTTTCTGATATTAGTTTAAAGTCCATGATACCTTTTATTAAAATGTACATTCCCTGATTATCCCTTTTAATCAGACTCATTTTTTCTTTTGCTTTGTCTGAGATCATGATTGCTACTCCTACCTTTTTTTTTTCAGTGCTGCTGAAACGCATTAGTTTCTGCTCCAGCCTTTTATTCTGACTCCATTTGCATTTTTCTGTTTCAAGTTTTTTGTAAACAACATATTGCTAGATCTTGCTTTTTAATCCATTCTATTATCTGCTTCCATTTTATGGGTGAGCTCATCCCATTCGCATTCATGATTACTATGTATTTCCTTACATCTAATTTTCTTCTTTTTCTTCTCTCTTTTAATCTTGTCCCTCCTCAAAAATCTGCTTTGCTTTTAATCCCTGCTTCCTTTAATATGTTTTCCCTTTTATCATCTTCCCCCTTCTCCCTCTTGGGTATTTTACATACATACATACATATATATATATAATATGTATATGTGTGTATATGTGCTTTCTCCTTTAAACCAATTTGAACCAATTC
>JAJPUD010002742.1:0-56122 GCA_023553655.1 Myrmecobius fasciatus
AAAAAAAAAAAAAAAGAAAGAAAGAAAATTGAGGGGATTCCCATCAATTGAGGAATAGCTGAATAAATTATGATATATGCATGTGATAGAATATTACTGTTCTATGGGAAATGATGAGCAGGGTGCTTTCAGAACAACCTGGAAAGATTTCCAAGGGCTTGCAGAAAGTGAAATGTACTGTGTACAAAGCAACAATCGTATTTTAAATTGATCAGCTGTGAATAATTGAGTTATTCCCAGCAATACAATGATCCAAGACTACTCTGAAGGACCTATGATGAAAAATGTTATCCATACCAAAGAAAGAACTGATTACAGAATGAAACTTACTCTTTTTTTTTACTTTATTTTTCTTGAAGGTTTTTTTTTTTGAGGAGGGAGGAAATTTATATTTGCTTATATAACATGACTTTTATGGAAATATTTTGCATAACTTCATATATGCTTTCTTAATAAGAGTTGGGGGGGGTGAGGAGGAAGGAAAAGAATCTGGAACTCAAAGTTTTTAAAACAAATGTTTAAAAACTGTTTACATGTAACTGGGGGAAAATAAAATTGTTTTTAAAAGAGTGTTCTGAGTTTCAGCTCTATTATTTACTACCTGTGTGATCTTGAGGATATCAATTCATCTCTCTGTACTTCATTTTCCTTTCTTGAAAAAATGGCCCTATTAGATTACACTTCTAAAGCCCTGTCCAGCTCTAAATACATGATCCCAAGTCAACAGGGCAACAATTATATATACCAGCTCTTTCAGTAGCCTACAATGGGATTCATATTGTCTGCGTTGGCCTGAACTTATCAAGGACAACTAAGAGTTGTTTTGGTATCAATTCCCATTTAAGAAAAAAAATAAAATTTGAGCAGTTCTACCTTCTCTTAATTATACATTGTCTCATCCATTCTAAGCAACAGTTTATTCCTTCTTTGATGTTCCTCTTTACCCCAATATAAATTTTTAGAAAATATCTTGTTAGTCTTACCTTTCCTATATGGCCTCAATTCATGTTGAGTTTTAGCACTCCTGATTCTTCTTATAGGACACTGGCATACTTTGGTGCATCTTTCACCATCTGGCTTTGATTCTATCTTCAGCATGTCTTTTAAAAAATCTAAGTTCATTGATAGATTAGTTCCTTGTTCATCCACTATTGTCTTTAGGTAATTCCCATTTTTTTCCTCCTGATCAAAATTGGATTTTTGTGTCATTATAATGTCTTTCTTGAGAACTTTACATTCTTGATGAGATGATAGTCAATTAGGTTGTACAAAAAGATGGACTAACAAACCTGAAGTCAGGAAATAAGTGAAGATACTTATTAACTATGAGATTTTGGGGCAAATCATTTAAACATCTGCCACAGTTTAGGCTAAAGCACCTGCCTCCCAGGATTGTTATGAGAATAAAATTTATAAAGTCCTTTACAAACCTCAAAACACCATATCAATGCTCGTTGTTAATTTTATTATTTTCAATATAGAATTTTAGAAGATAGGATTCTATCTATTCTTCCTATGAACATTTTGAAATCATCTATTATCTAGAATGTATGACAAATTATGACCAACTTCCCTCTCTCCTCCACAAATTCTAAGAGTGCCACTTCTACTCTAATTTTCTTATCATTTCCACCCTAACAAATATTCTTTTTTTTTTCCTTATCCATGGGAATCAAATTTAGTACAGAATTAGTTAGTTCTTCCATCTTTGGAAAGATAGAATTATCGTTAAATACAGTCAAAAATTATAACTTGTTCTTGCTTTTAACAGAGAGAAATTTTCTTCAAATGTCCAGATAACTGATATTCCTATATTGCTTCTTTATTATATCTTTCCAGTGGATATTCAAACAATGGGTCTTATATCACTAACTCTCAGTGATATATCTGACATTTTTTGCTTCCTTGTGCTAAGATCTCTAGTTCATCTTGCTTGCTCTCCCTGTTTTTCAAACATTGTATTTGTACATCTGAGGCCTTACGCTTTATTCTTTGATTCCTTCTTGGGTTTTGTTTCTTATGAAGTTTTGAAAGTTTCTAATGTTATTCTTCCTATGTTATAGCTACTCTTTATGAAATCTAGTTATATTTACATACATATATACAATTTTTTACCCTACATTTCTTTTTCAATTTAAGTTCTTATTATTAGAGCTGGAACAATCTAGGTAAATATCTACATATGTATCTAGATATACAACAATGACAATGACAATGATTCCTGTTGCCCCAAGTTCAAAAACTTGAGTTCACATCCACCAAGGACCTCTCTTTGGCTTTTTTTAATGTTTATTTTTCATTTTTTTCATGTCTCACTGCCATGGAGAAATACCAATAGAATGTTGAAGTTCAAAAAGATCAGCTTTTGTTTTCAAAGAAAACTTGGGGTCAATAAAGAAGCTCTGTCTTTTCCTGAAGAAAATTCAATCTGCTCTACACCTTTGTTTCAAATCTAAGGTCAATTCACTGTCCCTCCGTAATGCCTATCTCGGCTATACTGAAGGACAAACTATAATCTGTCTATCCAAATGAATGTTGAGTTTGGGTAACAGACATTCTACATCCATTTGATTTTTCTTATGCAAATAAATAGATCAAACTCCTTTTAAGTGATTACAAATTTCTTCCAGGAGGTTCTGCAATGTGCTAAGGAATACTAAGCTATTCTGGTGTAACAGTTCAATTCAATTGCTTTCCTCCCAGTTGAGCTCACTTGCATTAAAGAAATGAGAGTTTTGATTAGGGGTGTTTAGAGGAAAGTAATTTGAGCATATGGGCTACTCCATAAGGATAAGACAGACCCAGGCAGGTTGCCACAATGAGAGTCTCAGGTACTATAAAAGTATGAGAGAACTTGGAAGAGTATAATAGGCAGTGAGAGGCATGTGTTCCAAGAAAGGTGGGAAGGTGCCAAAGAAAAATTTGCCCATTCTTAAAATTTGCATCAGGGTCAACCCCTGCTCCCAGAAACCATAACAACAATATTAACTATAATTTTGAGCTATTTTAAGAATTACAAAGTATATTAAATGAATTATCTCTCTTGATTGATCAACCAATTAAGTTCCAGGGGTTTATAGGGTATTCAAGGAAGACTAGTATGAGCTCTTTGAGGGAAATGAATATTTCTCTCTTGTATTTAATAACTAATTATTGTATTAGGGCCAAGGTTTTTCCCATTTTCTACTTCCTCATCCAGAAACCAACTAGTGTAGGAAATTTTAGGCAAAATTTACCTAGGTCATACAGTGATTATATATCTAATCATACAGTAAAAGAAATTCTATGTTTGGGCAATTGGGTACATTCCTATTCATTGTGTTTGTTCAGAAAGGTCTGGGAAGTATTGATTCTCCCTTTTGTCAGACAAGTGATATGGAAATTGACGTATCTTCAACCAAGACTTGTGTAATACAAGTCACAAACCCCAAGACCCTCACTGTAATATAACCCAGACTCCCACTGTAATATCCATTTTCTCATCAATGATTAATTAATCAGAATTTATTGCCAGTCCTCAGGAACATCTATTCTTTAAGGGGTTTATAAACTGTGAGCCCACCACCATTAAGGGGTTTTGGTATAAAAGAGATGGCCAAATGACTATCCTTTTATTAATAAATGTGGTGACCTTATTTTAAAAATGAGTAAATTAACCAGAAACTATGTCTTTTGGAATTTTTTAATTGTAACATCTTTTCAGGATTTCTCATCCACCTTTTTGGTATTTCTGTCACTCAACTCCACCTGTAGGTCCAAAAAAGCTGTAGCATGTACATTAGACACACTGGCTAAACCAAGTTGAGGGTAAACCAACAGGTCTCAGACCTGTCAATGAGTTAAGGGGGTATCTACCCCAAGAGTGGCATGGGCAGATAGGAACAATTTGTTCCAACAGCCATGCATCCTTTTCATTTCTACCATCAATTTCCCACAACTATTTTGCATTCCCAATAGCATTTCATCAGTGCTACAACTACTACAGAAATGTAAGAGCAATTTTAAATTTGCTATTCTGATGGCCTCTAGTTCTGAGTCAGATTATAATTTATATTTTCTTTAAAGGTATTGAAATCTGGATCTGATTCTGCCTATGACTTTGGTTATAAATGGACATAGAAAGAACCTAATAAATACTGACTGATTGCACATGCATACTCTCTGTATCCCTTTTTTAAAAATATATTTTAGGGTATGAATATTCACCCCAATGGAAGTTCTCTAATAGGGTTTGTAGAACTGTGCATTCAGGATCTCTTTTACAGCCTTATTTCATATAATTACCTCCTGTTCCAGACAAGATGGTCTACTAGAAGTTCCCTAGACCTGGCTTGGCTTTTCTCAGGGCCATGAACATGCCTTCACACAGGAAACATTCTTTGTGCCTGAAATTCATGCCCTATTCATTTTCTCCAGGAAGAACACTTATTTCAAGTCAAGTTTAGTGCTACCTTCTCTTTAGTGTACAGCCTTCTCTGCTTCATTAGCTGAAAGTATTCACTCTCTCCTTACATTTTCCTGGAGTGTGTTCCTTTTATCTCTTATTTCTGTATACCCTATTTGCCTCCATCATTTCCATCCCCAGAAGAAAAACTTCCTGGTTTTTTTTGTCTTTTTCATCTTTGTATGCCTAAATCCTAGTTAAATGCTTTGTAAATCTGATAGACCTTATCAAGATTTATTAGATTTATTGAATTCAAAAATATAATATTTTTCATTATGTCAGTGTGGGCTCATACCAATGTTTAGCACTTCATAAACATTCACTAGTGAATTCTCTCAGAATTACAAAGTAGATAGATTTCAAATACAAAATTCAAACACAAGGAGAGTTGAAAACATATTTTTATAACCTCCTTTTAGTTTGTCTAGAAATATTAAGAAATACCATATACTAAATAAAATTGTTTCTGGCAGGTCTGAGCTTAAAACATAGAATATATTATAATGATTAATTTTTTTCTTCAACATTTAAAAAATGAAAAAAAGGAATCACATTATACAAATCTTCAAGTGCCTAGTACAGCTCTCTGCAGTCAATCAATCTGCACATATACAATAGAAACTTTACAAATGTATATTGGAATTGAATTTTTCAAATAGTGAAAAATCAGAAGAGGTAGCTGACCTCTTGTTCAAGTGCATCATAGATGTACCAGGAAGCACACTTGCTTTTACCCTTTTACAGGTTTAGAATTTGCTTAAGCAAAGAATTTTAAGACTGAACAAATTTCCATATGGTTGTTGTTGTGTTTGAATCTTCATGACCCAAGAGACCATACTGTCCACGGTTTTCTTGTTAAAAATACTGAATTGATGGGGTAGTTAGGTGACACAGTGGATAGAGTACCAGCCCTGAAGTCACAAGGACCTGAGTTCAAATCTGGCCTCAGACATTTAACATTCCCTAGCTGTGTGACCCTGGGCAAGTCACTTAATCCCAATTGCCTCAGCAAAAAATAAAAATACTGGATTAATTTGTCATTTACTTTTCCAGTGGTTTAAGACAGACAGAGTTTAAGTGACTTGTCCAGGAGCATACAGTTATTAAGTGTCTAAGGCCAAGATTTTTATACAGGTCTTCCTGATCTCAGGCCCAATGCTCTATTCACTGAGCAAGAAACTTTAGAGTAACACATAGAACTTTTTTCATTTATTGATATCTATACAAAAAAATCTTTTCAAAATCCAACAGCAAATCCATTTTGACATAGGCATCTGATTTTCATATACACAATAATGCCCCAGATAATATAAATCTTGTGTTTGATCTAATTTCTCAGAACAGCCAATCTGCAAATATTTGCTAAATTCCTACTAAGTGCAAAACACAGTATAAGATGCTATTATTAATATGCAAGGAAAACTCCTTTTTGACAGCTTGTGAGATTTGGACTGGGCCTTCTAGTTAAATATTAAATAATAATGACATTCAATTGAATAAAATGTCAAATTTATTTCTGAGTTTCACAAAATTTAGGTTCTATGAATTTATTCAGCCATATTTACTCTAGGATATATTCCAGGATCAAGCATTTAGGACATAAATTATATATATTTAATCTTTATATACAATGAAGATGTTGATTCAGCATCACTAGCTCATTCATTTTTAGTTATTTCTGCCAGTAATGGTGCTCTCTTGCACTGAACTAGTCATACTCTCTTTGTGAGACTGGTAACATATAATTTCAAGGAGGTGTGCTAGGGTAAAGAGTGTTATTTGTGTGTAATCAGAGTTTTCAGTGCAGCTAAATGACTCACACAAGGATTTTTAACTATAAATTGACCTCATCAGAATAATTAGCTACCACCTAATATAGTTATTAATTTATAGAACTAACTTATCAATAACATCAGACAGAGTTCAAAATAAGAACCTAAGTAGTCAATAGTAGAGTGAGGGGATCAAAAAGAGGAAGAATTTTTGTGTGGAACTCAATTATCTATTTAGTCATTTCTTGGTGTCTATATATCTTCTCCCAGAATGTGACTATTTAGAGTCCAAGGAGCTATGCTATTGTACTGCATTTATACAACACTGACATGGTGATAACATTTATTTATGACATTAGAAAGTGGCTTCTCATGGTCAAACTAATCCTTACAATTCAACAACAAGTAATTCAAGAGGAAATTACAAAGCTTGGGGGAAAAAAAATGTGTTTAATTAAAAACTAATCCATAAATTAAGCCAAAGGTGCTCACCTAGGATTTCTGTTTCTGTATGACCCTCCTACCTGGCCTGCCATGGAAGGAAAAAGTAAGAAGTTAGAAGGAACTGGTAGTGAACTTTCAGGAATATTAGCCAATCAGATGATCACTATTTGGGACAGGTAAGGCTCTGGCCAATAGGTGGTAAGGATCCTAATAGATCATAATAGATGGTTTTTGTGAGACCATAATCATTCTTTGGGGCTATTTTTAGAATGGAGAAATCCTCCATTCTTCCAACTATTTGGTATGGAATGGCTTTTAATTGGCCCACTATCTTGAGTGCAGCACACTGAGATTTTTTTTTCTTTTGCAGAGCTCTATAAATCTTGCTAAATATCTTGACAATGAACTTGGGAATTATATTATTGCTTGTTTCTATGAGTATTTTACTAAGCTGAGGCTATAAAACAGAAGCTGATCTCTTTCAACCAAGTCCTCCACTACGAGATTACCCTACATCATTTTTCCATCTTCTGAGACTCTAAAATATTAATACAATCAGCACGTATAACTCATCCAAATATGAACGTATAGTATCACATGATGCCCAAGAGAGATCACATGTTGATTTTTTTGAGCTTCCAAAGTCTCCTCAAAGATAATGGAAGATGACATCCAGCTACACAAACCATTTAGGTAGTTGATGTTTACCAATAATATTTCTAAGTGACTGAGGCCCTCAATATTTCTTTAGTTATATACTCAAACTGCCAAAATTGTAATGAGGATATTCTATGGTTCCACATTCATAAAAATATAGGTCATGAATCCCCACCAATGTGTTTACCTCCAATAGCCAGCCAGAGGACACAACTCAAAACAAAAGCATTTACTGACATTTGTTGTTGTTGTTCTTGTTAAGTCATGTCCAACTCTTCATGACCCTATTTGGGATTTTCTTGGCAAAGATCCTGAAGTGGTTGGTCATTTTTTTTCTCCAACTCACTTTACAGATGAGGAACTGAAAAGTAACTTGCCCAGGATCACACAGCCTTCAGACAGTGTCTGAAGTTGGGTTTGAGCTCAAGAAATTGACTCCAGATCCAGCATTCCATCCACTGTGCCTCCTAGGCATCCTCTTTATTAAAATGGCCTAATGATAATATGAGTTAACATTTATATAGTGCTTTTAATGTTCCAGGAACTGTGCCCAAATAGGGTCAGGAATGGTTGGTGTAGTTATCTTTGAGGAGACTTTGGAAGTTCACATTTTGGCACAAAACAAGTAACATGGAAATATTTTATATGATTGCAACAAGGGAAGGAAGGAAGTCTTCACATGCTTGAAGTAGACACTCCCCTAATTCACCCGTGGATTTGTGGCTTGTTGGTTACCTTCAGCCTGGCTTAGTCCATCTGCCAAAACATTTAACCAGGATGTGGTAGCAGTGTGCATTCTTGGAAGCACAGGTAAGAATTGAGTGCCAGGGAGACACCAAAAGTGAATGAGAAACCCTGAAAAAAGTCTCAGCAAGCCCTCTCACAAGAAGTACTAGTCCTCCTTGAATGTCCTTATACCCCATTTTGCACACGTGATCAGAATGTTTAGAAAACTCTTTAATTTAATCAAAGATTCAGCTGCCTCCTTTGTACCTTATTTATAAGTAGTTTTAACCAAGAGGCCAATCCCTGTATTATCCATCATAATTTTTAACTCATTGCCTTGAGGTAGAAGGTGATATGAATATTCTCTCCCTGCCTTGAAAAGTTGTACAATGAATCAGCAACTCTATTCTACAGTTTTGAGTCACCTTGCTCTGGCAAAATAACAGCTTTATATCTCTTTCTCTGTTGTTCTTTGTCTCTCCCTTTCTATTTCTCTTTCTGTCTGTCTTTCTCTCTGACTCTGCCTCTCTCGTCCCTCATCCAGATGATCTCTTCTTGAAGATCCCACCTTTCTTCTCCTCCACACTAGCAATTTTGAGGGGATCCAAGTCAAAATCAAAAGATATTTTTCAGTTCATAAAATCAAAGGGCAAGGTAAACACAAGATTCCTTACTAGATATTGCTACCTGAATTTCTCTCTCTATGGCCTTTTTTTCTTTCTTTTTCTCTCTCCTTCCCCCTAAAAATTTCCTTGCTGGTCTGTGTTTTACTTTATTTCTAAGATTCTGGCAACTGCCATTGCTCCTACTACTGTTACTACAAAGAGCAAAGAAGCAGTTAAAATGAGAGGATAGCCATTTGAAAATCTCTTAAAGATGTCCACAGAGGCAAAAAAAAAATTGTATATTTAAGGGATATCTATCAATTAGAAAATGGTTGAAAAAGTTGTGGTATATAATTATAATGGAATACTATTGTGCTATAAGAAATGATGAGTAGTATGATTTAAAAAAAAACAAAAACCTGGAAATATTTGTATGAACTAATGGAGAGTGAAGTGAGGACCAGGAGAACACTATACATAGTAAGAGCAATATTATACCATGAAAAACCATGAATGATTTAGCTAGAATGTGAGACAGTCCCAAAGAACTGATGATGAAAAATGCAATCTACCACCAGAGAAAGAACTAAAGGAATCTGAATGTAGACTGAAGCTTATAATTTCTCTCTTCTGTTCTTGTCTCTGTCTCCTTCCCCCCATCTCTGTCTCTCTCTCTCTCTTGCTTTGTTCTAATTTTCTTCCACAAATGAATAACATGGAAATATTTTAAATGAGTGCAACATGTATAATTTCTGCCAGTTTGCTTACTGTCTCAGGGAGTGGGGAGATGAAAGAAAGAGGGAGAGCATTTTTTATATGTAGTTGAGGGGAAATAAAATACTATTAAGAAGATGCAATCATAAAGAAGGAAAAAGGACCACATGTGCAAAAATGTTTGTAGCAGCTCTTTTTATGGCAGCAAAGAATTAGAAAATGAATAGATGCCCATCAATTCAGGAATGGCTGGACAGGTTGTGGTATATGAAGATAATGGAATATTATTGTTCTATAAAAAATGATGAACAAGCTGATTTTAGAAAGACCTGAAAAGATTTACATGAAGTGATACTGAGCCAAACAAGTAGAACCAGAAATTCTACACAATAACTGCAACAATGTGTGATGATCAACTATGAAAGACTTGGTTCTTTCAGTAGTTCAATGATCCAAAGGAATCCCAATAGACTTTGGACAGAAAATTCCATCTGCATCCAGAAAAAGAACTATGGAGATTGAATGTGAATCAACACATGCTATGCTCACTTCTTTTTCTGGTTTTTTATCTCTGTTATGATTTTTCCCTTTTACTCTGATTTTCTCTCCCAACATAATTCATAAAGTAATGTGTATTAAAAATAAATAAAATTTTAAAAATTTTAAAAATAAGATCCTAATGTATAGTGGCAAGAACTGGAAGCTTGATGCACCAGGTTCAATTTTAAGAAACTGAAAGCTCAATGAATTTACAGAAATGATACATCTAGGTAATTATCTATATACTACAAAAGGATCTTTGATTTACAAAAAGCTTTCTCAATGGGATACTTTTAAATACCGAGTTCCTCAGTGTTAGTACATTTTTTCTAGATCAATAAGCACTTGACAGAGTCCTGAGCAGAGACACTTAAAGCTGCCCTGTGACTAGTCAAAGACAATTGAAGATCAATAGAAATGAAGACAAAGCATCACAGATATTTTGAAGGTTAAAAAAAAAAAAAAAAACTAACACTGACCCAGGTTTCACTTGTGGGTTAATTCTAATCAATGTCCCATGGTTGGCTCATTCCCCTATAGATGAGAGATTGAGAACTCTAGTTTTGGGTAAATATTAATCTACAGAGGACTTCTAACCTGACACCAGTTTTCTGAAGTGATATATATGTGAAAGGAGGTGCCCCAAATGTTAAAACCAACTTTCATTTGTGGGAAAGCTAACTTACAGAGAGATTATTCTCCCACCACAGGTTAATAAGTCCTAAAGCTGAAAATAAAATAGTGGCCCCGAAACAAGCTTCTCCTTAGGAATAGTAGCATGATATGTATGTATATGTGGGTCTCTGTGTATCTGTGTGTATATGTGTCTGTATGTCAGTGTGTGTGTGATCAGTCAACAGGAGGATGGAAATATGGGTCACATTCTGTGGTTTTTAAATGTTTTTTTAAGTCATCATTTTAAACTCTTGCTTTATTTAATTCTTCCAGGAATTTTGAATTTGTTTCCATGCTGCATTTTGTTCTAAGGTTTTTGCTTATAGATGTTTTTAACTTCTTTTTCTGTGTTTCTGGCTTGAGCTTCCTTCCCTGTCACCACAACAACTCTTTATGGCAGGATTCTTTTTTTGTGGTTGTTGTTAGCTTAGAGTTCCAGCCTGCTCTCTGACTTTGATTATCTGATGTTCATGCCAGACTCTGCACATTTCTAGGAGGAATGTCTGAACGTTGCTTCTGTGTTTTTATATTGTTCTGCTCCTTTCACAGCACAGGGTGACCGCTTATAAGCTTGCAATGCTTTCAAAGTAATGTGATATGTATTAGACTACCTGTTATCTAGAGGTGGGAGTAGGGGGAAGGAGGGGAAAAATTTGGAACAAAAAAATTTTTTTTGCAAAAGTTAATGTAGAAAAATCACTCAAATGTTCTGTAAATAAAAAGCTTTAATTTAAAAAAAAAAATAATGTGATACTGGGTGAAGAAGTCTGCTCACTGTCCTCCGACTGGGTTTCAAAAAGTTCCTGACCCAGGTTTGATCTGTCAGCTTGAACTTGGTTGGGAGTTTCAGTCGACTGCTGCTGGACTCAAAACAATTAACAATAGGCTCACTTTTAATTCTAGGACTTCTTGACTTCTGCAGGCTTTTTCTGTGAGTTGAAGTATTTGCTCCTGGGATTACTGATACATAGCTACTGTTTTCATCCCAACCTTATTTGTAACTCAGTATGCAGTTGGGATATCATTAGAGACAGGTAGCAATCATTCCTCTGTGATTTCTCCTCTCCATCCCGGATCTGTGACTCAGAACTGGGTAATGAGCAACAGAGCGGCCAGATAGCACCCAGTCCTGCCCTAGGTAAGGGATCCCTTGGGATGGCCAGACTCAGATCTCCTTCACTCCTTGAGCTCTGGAATATCCTGCCCATTAGGCTGATGTCCAGATCTCATCCTCTTTTTCACTTTTGCATTGGCAACCATGCCCTTTTGCAGATCCCATCAACAGTAACCTCAAGGTTAAATATTAACTCATCTCTCCTCTATCCCCATACTCTCAGAGCCCGAGGCACATAAAACAGATGTTGCTGATAAATTATTTCAATCTGGTGTGTCCTTCACAATCTCCAAGACTTTCCATCAACCATGAAAGACAGAAGGATGGAGGTGATGTTGAGACCTTACCAGTCTCTGAGTCTTCTGAAAGTCACCTTTCCCTTGATTTTCAGAGGGCAGCCAACATAGAGGTTTATAAAAGTATAGTATATAGTCCAACAAAGCTTCTTGAACTGTGAGTCCCAACCCTAGATGGAGTCATAAGTGAATATGTGTGAGGAAATCACAAAATTATGATTTATCATCAGTAAATGCTTCATTTGTATCCTTATTTTATATCCCTATATATCCAGGACTGTATGTAAATTTTTTGGATAAAAAGGCTCATAAGTGGAAAAAATTTAAGAAACCCTACAGTACAATACCTTCCCACAGCCATCTGATACAATGGAAGGTAAGATTCAGGTTAAAAATGTTTTAGTTTAAAATTTTTATTTCCTTACAGTATTTATAGTACTATAGATTTTATGTATTATGAAAAGTGAACCTTGTTTGAAATCATAGGTTTGTTTGTTTTTACATTAAGATGATAACACAAAGGTTAACATAGAATTCTAAGGAATTACTAGTGAAAAAAAATGTATTGCATCAATTTCATTTTGTTTATTGCATTTTATAGGTTACTTTGTGGTTATTGGTTAGGAAAAGTACATATTATCAGAAATAATATTTTGTTATAAAGAGTTGTATGCATAGAAGTATATTTTCAGCAAAAGATTATAGTTTTTGGTGGTCACAAGAACCTAACCCCTCATTTCCCACAGGTTCTATGATCAACATTCATGGTTTTGACTTTCATGTTGTTCTAGGAATGTTACCCTAGAGAAAGCTGAGAATTGATTGAATTGTCCTGTAACAAAGACCTTGTTTTTATTTTGTATATATTCTGTGTCTGTGTATATATCTTCATACCTATACAAGTTGTCTTTTTCAATAAAATGTAAGATTTTTAAAGTACTGTTCCATTTTTATTTTTATGTCCCTAGTTCCTGACACATAGCAGCTGTTTAAATAAATGCTGGTTAGTTATTTGATGGATTTTTTGTGTTTTTATTCCTAATTAATCAAGATTTATTGAACAAAACTAAAATAGCTTATACTTTTTAATGTAAGTTATCAATTTGATGAACTTATCAAGGGAGAATTTTTTTGGATGAAATTTTCAATATTATTTTTCCTATAGATCTATGGTCCTTATCTCTGGGTTGTGAACTTTTTGTGTTTAGTTTTGTTTTAGTATTTTGATAATTATGTCAAGAAAATTCTTTTCTTTGCTAGTCCTATGTATCTTAGTTTGTGTAATTAAAACCATTCTCAGACAGGATCCAGGTTTCACCAGATTGCCAAAGGGATCCATGACAAAATAAGCAATTGAAAACTCCTGCTACAAAAGGTATGGGCATCCCTTTGGTACCTATTAAAGAATGGGTTTCATTTACGGGGCTGCCCCCAAGATGAAATGGTTACCTCCCATCCTTGAGGGATCTTTGGGAAGAAATGAATGTTGGGGAGAAGTAACAACCTTTGCACCAACCTATAAAAGGAATCCGAAGACCATTCTGGGATTTTCTGGCTTTTTTTTATTTTTTCTACTTTTCTTCCAGAGAGCTTCTGAGAACCCAGGATATGAGGTTGTCCCTTCACAGCTCCCTTCTTACCCCATGAACAATTAATAGCTGCATTTCATCAGAAACATGCTTATACTGTGGTCCAAGAAGGGAATTCCCAGAAAATACTAATTTTCAATCACCCTCTTAGTTAAAAGAAGGGTGATTGCCTTCCTAGAAAGCACTAATTATTGAGATCACTTTGTGAATAACGCCAGACTGTAGAGCTTATTCATCTGGCTTTCTAAAGAGAAAAGGAGAATTCCCTTAATATTTCTACTCGTGGTAAAAGAAAGTCACATCTGCAATCTCTTGTGTTTTCCTCCCTGCCTCCCATTTCAATTCATTATCTTATAATTTGAGAGTAATCTCTATTATTTTTCTTACATTATTTCAAAGTCAGAATTCAGTTACTTTAAGATAGTTTTCCTCATACTTACTAACTTATTTAGCATATTTATGCTCAGTGAATCATTTAAAAAGAAACTTCAAAATTCCCATAAGATCCAGAGTAACTTGTGAGCAAAGGCTTCTGAAATTTATTTCATCCATCTTTCAAAAAGAGTCAGACTGTCTCTCTTGCTGTTCAAATCTTTGCTATCCTAGTGACACATGTCCCTGCTATGTACTAAATTTCTCATACTGCCATGTACTAAGTTTCCATGATAGAACAGTCACAGTCACATCTTCTCAAGCTGAGCTAAACAAAAGGCTTTCTCTCTATGCTCTAATTTGTGTGTGTGTGTGTGATAGTTATAAATACTATGTAGATGTGCATATATATGCATACATATTTTTATTATAAAGTCAAAAAGAAAAAGTAGAAAATCATTTCAAAGGAAAATGAGAAAACCTAAGAGGCAAATTGACAATTTTAATAATGACTTTTTAGTTTAAATTTTAAAAAATTGAAAAACCCAAACTGATTAACCTGGGTACTACTTATACCTAAATAAAATTTACTACACTGTTAATTCAGAAAATGAAATGTTTTATGCAGTTCTAACAATTGAAATCATTAAAAGAAAAGCATATCTTGTCACAACCCTACTTAATGTGTTTTTTAGTTGCAATGTTTTTTTTTTAGCACAATGAAATGTTTAAATTTCTATCTATGAAGCAAGATGTTTTCCAATTCACTTGACTCGGTATCTACCAAAATGATTAAGTTGTTTTCTGGTCTTTATCACTGACAAAGAGATAATTTTGCTTCCCCTGTGCCTTTTTATTAGGCAATATAACTGGACAGAAGTCTGTGTTTACTTCTCAATTTTAAAATTTAATGCTTAAGTTTTACATGCTGGGGAGAATGTAATTCATGTATAAAATACTAGTTGTAGAGTAATATGGTATCATTGGGATGGTGCCTATGATACTTCCATTACCTGCTGAAGAGACTAAGAGAAATAAGGCTATCATGAAAACCCAAAGAATTAAACCACAGGTCTGCAGGAAAGCATAATAGACTTCCAAGAGGAGGCAATTGTTCTGATTCAAAGATACTTGGGTATGGACTTCTAAGATAGTTGGCCTGAGTTCTAGTCTACAATGACTCCTTAGTGACTATCCATAGAATACTAGACACTTTCTTTCTCTGGACTTCCTTTTCCTTATCTAATATATGGGGGGACGGGTTTGGACAAGATCTCCCTGCAGAGTTAGCATTCAATGACAATATTGTTATTGTCATAATTCAGTCACATCTGGCTCTTGGTGACCATGGAGTCAGCAAGTCAGTATTGTTCCGGGAGTTTTCTTGGCAAAGAGACTGGAGTGGTTTGTTATTTCCTTCTTCAGTGGATTAAAGCAAAGACTAAATGATTTGCCCAAGAATTGCTAATGAGTATCTGAAGGCAGATCTGAATTCAGATCTTCCTGATTCCTGGCCCAGCACTCTATCCATTTTTAACTAACATTTATATTGCTGTTAAGTTTGTAAAGTGTTTTACAAATGTTATCCCACTTTAACTTCACAAAAGCCCTAAGGGCAAGCTATTATTATTATTATTATTCCCAAATTGTTCTTTTATGGTTCAGTCATTTTAATCATGCCCAATTCTTCATGGCCCCACTTGGGGTTTTTCCTGGCAAAGAGACTGGAATTCTTTGTCATTTCTTTTCCAACTCATTTTACAGATGAGAAAACTGAAGCAAATGGAGTTAAATGACTTGTCCAGGGTCACACAGCTAGTATCTGAGACCAGATTTCAACTCAGTTTTTCCTAATTCCAAGTCCAGCCTGTATCCATCTTATCACCTAGCTGTTTGATTCTAATGCCTTCCCTTTATAGCAAAAGCAAAACAAGCAAATAAAAATCTGAAAGTTGAACAAGAAAGTACCCATTTAAGATGCATATCAGTTATGTAGATATATAGATGCAGATGCATGATATGGATAAATTTCTCTGAAATTTTGCTCTTCCCTTTCTATGGGAGACTGTAATTTCCACCTTTAAAGGAAGAGGAGGAAAGCTGTGACTGGATATATGATCCTTGTATTGCCTATTTCCAAGAGAATTATCAAGTCAGATTTATAGCCATCCCTTCCACACACCCCAAATATTTCTGAAACAGAAGTTCATTTTGATTCAATACAGAAGTCTTTTCCATTGCTGTTTTAGTGGAAGAAGGTAGCCCCAAGCTTATAACCATTGACTTTGACTCTTCCTAACAAATGCTAATTGTGTGAAATATTATCACAAATAATCAAAAATAAGATTAGGTATACAAGACATAGTAGTATATGACCTTAGTAATCGTTTTTGATAAACCCAAAGACCCCCAGCTTCTGGGATAAGAACTCACTATTTGTCAAAAACTGCTGGGAAATATGGAAAATAGTATGGCAGAAACTAGGCATACACCAGCATTTTACACCATATAACAAGATAAGGTCAGAATTGGTATCTGATTTAGACACAAAAGATGCTACTACAAGCAAATTAGAAAAGGAATAGTTTACCTGTCAGATCTACAGAGAAAGGAAGAATTTTATTCACTAAATAAAAGATAGAGGGCATTATGAGATATAAAATGATAATTCTGATTATATTAAATTTAAAAGATTTTACACAAACAAAACCAATGCAACCAAGATTAGAAGTGAAGCAGAAAGCTGGGGAACAATTTTTACAGCAAGTGTCTCTAATAAAGGCCTCATTTCTCAAATATAAGAAAAATGGAATCAAAATTTATAATAAAATAAGACTCGAAGCAAAGATGAGAAGGAAATGGATCCCCTGTATGGAACAAGCCTGTGAAAATGCCACAAATCAGGAGATGGATTATATTCTTCAAGGAAGAGCAAGGAGGTCAATGCACTGTTTAGAAAAATTTGTGGGGGGGGGCAGCTAGGTGGCGCAGTGAATAGAGCACCAGCCCTGAAGTCAGGAGGACCTGAGTTCAAATCTGGTCTCAGACACTTCCTAGCTGTGTGACCCTGAGCAAGTCACTTAACCCCAATTGCCTCAGCAAAAAAAAAAAGAAAAAAAGAAAAAAATTGTGGGGTTGGTGTGAGAAAACTGGAAGAGTTCTTTTCTGATGAGTGAAACAAGAAGTAAATAAGGTCTCTGTTCAACAAACTACTATTCAATTTTTATACTCCCTCCATTTAGGAGAACTACATACTTGAGTTATATAGGGAGAAAGACATTGGATTCAGAGTTAAAGAGTCTAGATTTAAATCCTCCTCTTTTATATGATTTGCTTGGGCCAGTCACTTCTCTTCATTAGGTCTCAATTTTTTCATTTATAAAGGAAAGGATTTGGGCCAAATGACCTCAAGTACCTCTCTTTTTTTCTAAGAACTTTTTTCCTTTTTTGGACAGAGGTTCCCCAGAGTTCTATCTTAAACATTCTTCCTTATCTGGCATTTCTCATATTTTCTTGAAATTCTTCTGAACTTCAGGGTAATTGATGTGGCCTGATAAGATGAAGAGATTATTGGAAATGGAAAAAAAAAACAATCAATAAAAGATGTTGACCAAATGGAAGCACAGTTAGGCTTGGAAGCAGGGGAATAGATAAATGGAATTTAATTGCCCTAAATTAGCAAAGAGTAAGGGATTATTGGTTGGGACAGATGAGTAGTAGAGAGATCTTCAAAAATTTAGCAATTAAGGGCTCTCTTGTGCACTGAGTAGAGCAAGGCAATTCTATTTGTTTTACTTGGACCTAAATGGCAAAATTAGGAGCAATTAATAGATAGAATTTGTAGAGAGGTTGATTGAGTCTTAATGTAAAGAAAAACTTTCTAATAATTAAAACTCTCCAAACATAGAATGGGATGACTTAGAAAACAGTGGGTCACTGGAGATCTTTAATCAGAGACTCAATGACTATATGTCAGAAATATTTTAGAGAGGATTCTTGTTCATGTACAGGTTAGATTTGGCCTCTGAAGTCCCTTCCAACCTAGATGCTGTGATTTTATAAAGTTAGTTAATCTTTCTGGGTTCATTTTCTCAACTATAAAATTATGATATAATAGGTGGCCTTTAAGGTTTTCTAAATCCTAAATGCAATCCTAAATCCTGTAGTGTCTTTATGAATTTGTGGCAGTATATAATGGCCACATGGGAGCATAGTAAAAGCAGCATCATTTAACTGCTTTTAGAGACTCCAGGCAGATCTGTCTGAATCACCTGGACATCCAATTATTCAAAGGTAACTGAAAAAGCAAACTACTGAGTTCTCGATTTGCTGAGCTGTAGGAAACACAGGACAGCAAAATTATGGACATCGACCTCTCAGGCTCAGATTCATTGCACCTTTGATAAAAGAGGATAAAACCTAGAAGGTAAATCACACTTCTCTGAAGGTTAGAAACAACTCCAGAATCAGGATTAGCTGGAACATAAACCTGTATTTCACTATGTCTGTAATGTAGCAAGAAAATGACTTTTTGAGCCAAAGTCTTGATAGGTTTATGTATCTCATAAGGGCATATTAAATAAGAGAACTGGAGCTGGAAGAAATCTTAAAGCCAGACTACCTAATCCTATTCTTTAATTTACAGATGAAAAAACTGAAATAAAAAGAGATCAAATAACTTGTCCAAGATAGTTAGATGAATCATCAGAGAATATATTGAGCCTGGAGTCAGGAAGAACTAAATTAAAATCTGGCTTCAGAGTCTTACTAGCTGCATGACCGTGGGCAAGTTATTTAACCTCTTTCTGCCTCAGTTTCCCCAACTGTAAAATAGAAATAATAATAATAACACCTTTCTCCCAGGGAGGATCAAATAAAATCACATCAAATGATATAATATTTGTAATGTACTTAGCATTGCTTTTGGCACATCATCATCATCTATATGTATTATGATATAATAATATATCATACATATATTAGAGTGAATATACATAATATATACTATATATAATAATAGAATAGAGTTAATATACATAACTATTCACTCTGACAAAATAGCTTCTGGCAAAGAATTGGTATCATCTTGATCAGGACTTAGTATATAACACAAATAATTCATTTAGTATAATGGAACTGGAAAAATACTTATTTGGGCCTGAATCTACTATAATAGCTCAGTTAAAATTCTTAGGTACCTGAAATTTGTATTTGTCTAGCAATTTGGTTTACAAAGAACTGTTGGCCCTCACAATGAATTAATGAGGAACTGGTAAACATTAACAGGCCTTGTTTAAAAAGCCCAAAAAGAGGAGCTAAGACTAGAACAAAAGTTTCCTGATTCCTTGTTGGTATCCCTTCATTCACCACACTGCCTCTTAGTTATTACCATAATCATGAAATTTCACACAGTCTGGGTCAGTAAGCCTCTTTCAGTATTGCCCAGTATTAACCTGTTGCAGATGGACTTCCCAAAATTCCCCATCAAACTTTTTTAGTTTTCATAAATGGGTTCAAACTCTGCCTCAGACACTTAAAGATGTGGGCATTTCATGTAACCTCTCAACCTCAATTTGCTCATCTGCAAAACGACAGAGTTCAACTTGATGACCTGTAATGTCTCCTGGCTCCAAATCTGTGTTTTTATAATCCTACATAGAGAAGTAGTCTGTGGCATATAGTGGAAAGAGCACAGATAAACTGAATTTAGGTGACAGACAATCTGGGATTCAGTTTTCTTCTCTGTAAATTGAAGGCACTCAACTTTCTATAAGATTCCTTCCAGATCTTAATCCTATGAGCATTAAAATATATAGTTCTTGGTTTTGTGAAATGTTTTATGTAAGTTATCTCATTCTAAATGTGCAATAATTATTTTAAGTCGGTACTATTATTGACATCCATTTTACAAAAAGGAAAGGAAAGTTGAAGGAAGTTAAGTGGCCTGCCCAGGCTCTTAAGAGGAGTAAATTTCTGAATTGGATTTGAGATTACCGATGTCTCCAGTTCTAACACTTTATGCACTCTGCCATGTTGCCTCCTATTAGCAAATAGATATATTTTCCCAAATGTTGTCAATATACTTGTTCACTCTTAAATTCCAGGAGCAGCTTCTCTGATATTAAGGCAGTTTCTGAGAGTAGGATCAAACCCTTTATTACCACATTTCTGAAGCCATATGGGATGTTTTGCTTGCACTCATGTTAATGAAAATATATAGCACATGAATGACTGTGGCTATAGAATTAATGCTTAAAGTATTTCCTGAATTTACTTGGATTGTCCATTGTGCTTCAGCTCCTCTTCTTTAGCATAAATAACTGAAGGCTGGCCATGGATTTCTGTTGGGAATAGCCAGTGAGTAAGGGCCTGCTAGTAACTGAAAGTCTAATTTTATTTAGAAATAATTAAGATATAAATTATATAAAAGATGATAAACTCACTAAGCTAAATGCTGCAATGGCTATTATCTATTCATATTTAGTTTGTGGAATATGAAAGGGGTATAAAATAAAATATAATGTTTAGAGTGCTTTTAAATAATAATATAATTGAATCTTAATAGGCTCATTACTTTCTACATCAAAGATTTACAAGGATGTTGCTCATTTTCATCTTTATTAAATGTGTTTTTATGAACATTATTTATATATATTCATTAACATCTAATTATCAGTGACTTTGTTTTTGTTTATCTAATCCAGAAATCTAAACATGATTACTAGAGTATTCAGAATTACCTAATGAAGGTATGAGATTAGACAGAGAGCAATGTCACACAAGGAAAGAATTCTGAATTTGATAATTCAGCTTCCAAATTTGTATTAGATATTTACTAGCTTTGGGAAAAGGCATTTAATTTCTTTAAATCTCAGTTTCCCCCTCTGTAAAAAGTAGTACCTATCTCATAGGCATGTTGTCAGGGTCTAGTTAGAAAAATCTATATGAAGCACTTTGCAAATCTTATAGCAGCAAGTAAAATATTAGCTTTTATTATTCTATCAATAATATAACCTGTGACCCAGAAGAGTGCAGCTAGTACTCTATACCCTGAGATTCCATAGATCAAGAATGACTTCTCATTAGTAGATCCAAGAGAATATTGTTCACAGCAACAACAAGATTATGTGATGATCAACTGATGATGGACTTGGCTCTTTTCATCAATGAGATGATTCAAAACAATTCCAGTAATCTTGTGTTGGAGAAAGCCATCTGTACTCAGAGAGAGGACTATGGGGAGTGAGTGTGGATCACAACATAGTATTTTCACTCTTTTTGTTGTTATTGCTGACTGCTTGTTTGTTTTTTTTTTCTTTCTCATTTTCCCCCTTTGATCTTATTTTTATTGTACAGCAAGATAAATGTGGAAATATGTTTATGAGATTTGCACATGTTTAACCTATATTGGATTACTTGCTCTCTAGGGGAGAGGGGAGAGGGAAGCTGGGAAGGGAGGTAGAAAAATTTGGAACATAAAGTTTTGCAAGGGTGAATGTCAAAAAATATCTTTGCATGTATTTTGAAAAATAAAAACCTATTATTATAGGAAAAAATAATGACTTCTCAAAACTTAGTCTGCATTGTCCTAGCACCTTAGGCTTTCTGAGGAACATCAGAATTTATCTCATGTCTAGATCTCTACCAATGCAAGTAAAGTGATCTTTAGGTCTACCTGAAAGATCTCAGGCTAATTAATGTAAGGTGTGTGCATTGTTTGTGTAAATTATATATGTCCATATGGGTCTGTCTGAATGTGGTTTACAAGAAGCCAGTCTCATATCTTTAACTCACCCTTCTCCAAGGAAGACTGATTTTTTGAGAAGAGAAAGCAGGAAATTGGTATCAGAGGCTGGTCACCCTGTTCCCTTCAGAGAAAGGGTACTGGCCTAGAATTATCTCTATTGCCTCCTCCTCTAATTATTAGTCTAGTGGGAAACAATTTCTAGGTTCAAGGTAAGCTACTGATTTTATCTCTTAATGGGGAAAAAGAATCCCAAGCTAAATATTGCAGGCTTGACTCCCTTCTGACCAAATACCAATTTCCCAAAGACTACATGTCACAAATATCAAATAAACCCATTTTTCAAGCAGATAAAAAGATATCAGAGAAAGGATAAAAACTGGAATATGCCAGATAATACATATAGTGAACAAACTCTCCCATCAGCAGAGATAACTGCTCATCCAAGAGAAAGTCCCGCATCTCACACAAGAGGAAATTCCTAAAGTCTTCAGCATAATAACCTGGGGAGAGTTGTGATTGAGGTACCACTTCCTTAACATGTTGATTTCTTCCCATAATCTATCTCTCCCTTCAGGGACCTCTCTCTAAAGAAAATCTGGAAACATACGTCATCCCTCTCAAAAATGGAAGTCAGACAATTTTCAGATGATGAAATTAAAACCATCTCTAGTCATATGAAAAGTTGCTCCAAATCACTATTGATCAGAGAAATGCAAATTAAGACAACTCTAAAGTACCACTACACACCTGTCAGATTGGCTAAAATGACAGGAAAAGATAACGATGAATGTTGGAGGGGATGTGGGAAAACTGGGACACTAATACATTGTTGATGGAACTGTGAACGGATCCAACCATTCTGGAGAGCAATCTGGAACTATGCTCAAAAAGTTATCAAACTGTTCATAGCCTTTGACCCAGCAGTATTTCTATTGGGCCTATATCCCAAAGAGATCTTAAAGGGGGAAAAGGGACCCACATGTGCAAGAATGTTTGTGGCAGCCCTTTTTGTGGTGGCTAAAAACTGGAAACTGAAAGGATGCCCATCAATTGGAGAGTGGCTGAATAAATTATGATATATGAATGTTATGGAATATTATTGCTCTGTGAGATACGACCAGCAGGACAATTTCAGAGAGGCCTGGAGGGACTTGCATGAACTGATGCTGAGTGAAACGAGCAGAACCAGGAGATCATTATACACAGCAACAACAATATTACATGATGATCAATTCTGATGGACATGGCTCTCTGCAACAAAGAATTGTCTCAAACCAGTTCCAATTGTTCACTGAAGAAAACCATATACACCCAGAGAGAGGGATATGAAATATGGACCACAACGTAACATTTTCATGCTCTCTATTGAGGTTTGCTTGCATTGTGTTGCCTTTCTCTGATTTTCTTTTTTTTTTCTTGTAGATAGAATTTTTCTTGCACAACTTGTCAAATATTTCAACATTATTAACATGTAGTGGACTTCCTGCCATCTAGGGGAGGGGAGGGGACTAGGGGTAAAAGTTGTAATGGAAAGCTTTGTAAAGATCAATGCTGGGGAACTACCCATATATATGTTATACAAATAAAAAGCTTTAATAAAAAAAAAAAAGAGAGAGAGAGAGAAATGGAAGTCAGAAATTCAAAATATCTTATCTCCCAAGCTTGCTCCCAAGCCTTTTGAGTAGTCAATCTCCACAGTGAGGGCATTTTTGCAGATAGATTTGAGCCACAAGTTACAATAATAATATGTAACAGCTTTTATCTTATCCCACAAAAAATAACCAAAACAAATAAAAAAAAAAAAAGACTCATAGAAGCCCATAAACCATCAAGACAGTACTCTTTCGACAATAAGAAATCCTGCTTTTCTCCCAGCATCTAGAACCATCTTGTAATTGAAACTTGCTGGGAAAAGAAACACACTGAGATTACCAAAGAGGCAACACTTTTTTACTGAATCTATACGATCCAAATAACCCACGGGAGTTGGAGATAATTTCCAGCTTTGTTCATCTATGGTATGGCTCTCAACATTTGCTGTATATTTGCTATCTGTATATTTGTTATATATTCTATAGCCCAGTTTCTTCCTTTTCTCTCCAGGAGGCTAAGACTAAAATCTTTTCCATTATACCACTGATCCTAGATGTCAAAATCTTCTGAGCCACTTGGGTCCTTTCTCTAGAGCTGCCATTTCTGTCCCCAAGCACTCTCAGACTACCTCTCTATGTATGTTCACACTGGCATTGAGAAGTACTTGAGGAGGGATAAGCAAACTCTATCTAGATATGCATTTCATTCTTTGGAACAGAAGTGTCAGACATTCAGTCCACAAACCATAATATTTCTGAGTGCAAATCAGATTAAAATGTAATCCCTATAGATTTTAATGTATTCATTTTTACATTAGTTTACATTAATTAGTGTAATAATATTTGTATTAATTTAAAAAAAAACAAAACTTGTGGTTTTCTAAGTCAATATGTAGCCCTCTGGGATCCTTATGTATGGTTAGTAGCTTTCATTTCTATTTAAATTTAATACCACTGCTCTGGGCAACTAGGTGACACAATGGATAAAGTACTGGGCCTGGAGTCAGAAGACTCATTTTCCTGAGTTTAAATTTGTTAGCCATGTGACCTTGGGCAAGTCACTTAACCTGTTTGTCTCAGTTTCCTCATCTGTAAAGTGAGCTGGAAAAGGAAATGGCAAATTACTCTAGTATCTTTGCCAAGAAAATCCCAAATAGAGCAAAAAAGACTTAGATGCAACTGAAAAATATTTGAACAACCACTGTTCTAGATTCTAATGTCTCTCTGTGGACAATGCTTTCTTTACCTGGTAAAATTGATCTATTAGGTCCTTTGAAGGTCAAATCCCACTGCATGTCTCTACCTGCTACCTACAATTTTTGCTCCAAAAAAATCATCTCAAATGCTGGAACTCAGTCATCTTAATGAAATTTAAATGAGTCTTAATGAAATTTAAATGAAAATTAAATGAAATTAAATGAATAGTATTTCACCCAAGAATACTCCCCAACCCCATCAAGATGATTTGATCAAAGTTCCAAATGAGCATGTTGTAGCTCTTGAGGACACATAATCAAAGTCTCAAAAGCCTTGTCCTTTGACTTTCTTGTCATCCTCTATACTGGAAAATAGCATTTTAATTTTCTCCTTCTAAGAATATGGCTAAAGAATAAGGATGGGGGAACTTTAGATGGGGAGCCACATTTGGCTTTTAATATGATTTCACAGAACTCTTGGGATAATATTTTCCTACTTACTGAAGCCCAGAAGATGATTTCCATGTAGAATGCTCTGGCTATCCCATTCAAGTAGACCTTATCAAAATTTAACTTCGGTCAGGAGATAACATACTCCATATGAAAGACTGTGACCTCAGATTATTGGATCTCTTTTTCTCTGCCTTTTGTCCTGTCTCTTTGTGTGTCTGTCTTTCTTTCTCCATTGATTTATCTTCCATCTTTCCTCTTTCTTTTATTTTCATCTTTATTCCTTCAAGTGATCTTAATATAAAATAGATTTTTGGTTTTTGTAATATACTATACTAAATCAAATTGTATTTTTATTGATATCTTTTTGTTTTAATATCACTTTAATTTCCAATAGGTTGTCTTCCTCTCCTAATAAGCTATTTCTTCTCACAAGCAAAAAAAAAGAGAGAGAGAAATGCAGCTCAACAAAAGTACCCCAAAATCAGTCAAATCTTCCACCATATGTAATAATTCAATACCTATAATCCTCTGTGCACAAAAAGGTATATTGTCTTAACTCTGCTCTGTCAATTATATTTTTTAAATTTAATTGAATGATTTTGACACTGTCCTTATTGAATCAAATTTTATAACTTTCTTTTTACTTTGAAAAAAATGAAATCAATGTTTTATATTTCCCTAAGAAAGGAAAAATATTCAATTAAGTTATTTTCTGTATATGGAACTCAATATTTTTTCTTTTAATAATTGCTTTTCCTATTAATCAATGTCCCTTGAAGAAGTAAAAAAATCTCTACCCCTGCTATAGAAAGAAAAAAATTATGTGTCCCTCTTAGACTTCTAGACTTTGAGAGTTAGGGGATAGAATACTTATAATTGTTGATCTTAACATCTATGGTATAGGAAATAAATGAGTAAAAAGATATATTAACAAAAGCTTATTTAATGAAATCAAGTCAAACACAACTCACAAATATTGAAAGTGATGTTTGGGAAAAAAACCCAAAGACCATTTCTCAAAGCCTCAGTTGTAGTTACTTTCCAACAATGCTCAAGGGGTGCTCTAAACAAAAGAAAAGAACTATAAGAAATAGAATCTGAACACTCCTGTGAATGGTGAACTGAAAAATTATTCTTGAGGGTTAGAAATTAAAAACATGCCTATAAATGGGAAAGAGACTAAAAGATGAAAGGAAATCTCAGAGGGCCTACAAACGGAATAGGAAACTTGTGAAAAAGAACTAGAAATGAGGAGAGAAAGCAAATCTGTTTCTCATCCTTAAAACACCTTTAAAATCTTCTTTATGTAAAGAGATTGGCATCAAGCAGGGGTAGTAATTTCCCAAAGCATATAAATGGCCACTGCAAGGTAAGTATGACAATATGGAAAATAACATGATTCTTGGGCAATTTTAATTCCTCTTCATCAATTTTTGTACCAATCAAGGTGCTCAGCATGCAAATTCATTTGTGATTGCGTGTAATTCCTGTAGGAGAATCTCGAAAGGGAATCTGTAGAACTAAGTTTGAATTTCTGTCCTCCATATGACCCTGAACAAGTAATTCTGAATTTCAACTAGCCTTAATTTCTCATCTGTATATGGAGATCCCAGTATATGCACTAACTACCACGTAGAGCAGTAAATAAAAGAAAGTGTGGTAGCAATGAGACAACAAATATTTGTTGATCATTGAGGGATCACTATTGGACCCAAATAGTGGGGTTCCAGTACTTCTTGTTCTATAGCCAGCAACACAGTTTGGACCAGGTTCACTCTGAGGGAATTTGACCTCTTGTGACCTCTTCATTGGATTTTTAACTTTAGTCTCTCAAGAATGATCTTAATTATAATAAATTAGATTTTGTTCACAAGTCTAAGGGTTCTTCCAAAAGGGGAAAGCAAAAAAAGTTATAATATGAGTTGGATATAAGATATTTATTCTTATAAGCATATAAGAAAGGCTCAAATAATATAGATGATTAGAGTAGGATTCAGAAACTTATCAGGTTCAGTAATAACATAACTACTATTACAATATGCTAGGAAGAATGATACTTAAATTTGATCATAGCATGAAGCACTTTGTGGGATTGTTGATCAAACATTATATATTTTTCATTTGTTCAACATTTTCTTGGAAGTCTCTAGCCTCTGCAGGCCAGGCCAAGGGATTAGGTTCCTTCTATTCTCATTTGTCAATGATTTTTCCAATGCAAAGGCTTCCCCCATCACAAGCTCCAACTCATTTGGATCAAAGTCCCCAGATCTCTCTAGCTTACAAGATCACTCCCATGCCTTGATTTATCCATCTTATTCACACAAAATCAGGAAGATACAAACACAAAAGAGACAAAGGCAATTGGGGGACCTAGTGAAAATCCCTGTCAATAACTAGTGAATAACTAATCCTTCCCCACATCTCATTGTAGTCCTGTGATATCACTTAGAAAGTAATAGATGAGAAGGACAGTGGAAAGGAAAAGAGAAGTAGAAATGGGCTGGTGACCCAGTTTGCAAAGTCACTGAATCATCAACTCTTCTGACTCAGCAGCCAGTTAAAGTGAGAATCCTTCACCCCGATTCATAATCAATCAATTCACCAATAAATATTTATCAGGTGCCTACTATATACCCGGCACTGTGCTAAATAATTGGGATACAAAAAGAGGCTAAGACAGTCTCAAACCCCAAAGAACTTACAATCTAATGTGGGAGACAATATGCAAACAAATATATATAAAGCATGATATGTACAACATAAATAGGAAATAATTAACTGAGGGAAGGTACAAAAATTAAGAAGGTTGAGAAAGACTTGCTCTAGAAGACAGAATTTTAATTGGAATTAAATTAAATTAATTTAATTTATTAAATTGTTAATTTATTAAATTATTTAATTACTTTAATTAAATTGTCTAAAGGAAGCCAGAGAGGTCAGTAGTGATGAACAGAATGGGGAGAGCATTTCAGGCATGGGGGAATAGCCAGAGAAAATGCCAGCTGATGCAAGAGATGAAATGTCTTGTTCATAGAACAGACAGGAGGCCAGTGGCCCTGGTTAGAAGAATAAAGGACAGGGAGTAAGCGATAAGATTAGAAAATTTGGGGGGAAGTAGAGAACCCAAATTATTGAGGATTTTGAAACCCAAACAGAACATTTTATATTTGATCCTGGAGGGTATTGACAAGTTTATAGCAGGGAGATATGGTTAGACCTGGGCTTTAGGAGAATCACTTTACTAGCTAAAAGAAGAATGGATTGGAGTGGGGAAGAAACTTGCAGAAATGACCAAAAGTCTCTTCTGATTGACAGGATGTCATCAGGATATGTCTACATCTGCTCTCTGGTAATAAGCATTTATTAAGTACCTACTATATTCTAGGCACTCTGCCAAATATTGAGGATACAAAAAAAGTCAAAAGATAATACCCAATCTCAAAGAGATCACAATCTGTTACATCTGTAAATCACTTTGTAAAGTATACTATAAATGTCTGCTTTTATTACCTTTTTTATCCCAATAATATTTTATTTTCCAATTAGATGTAAAGATAATTTTCAACAGTAATTTTTGGAAGATTTTGAGGTCCAAATTATTTTCTCCTTCACTTACTTTCCCCCCAACACAGCAAGTAATGTGATATGGGTTAAACATGTGCAATGCTTTCTGGATTTCTCAAATTGCTCAAGAAAAATCAAACTAATAAAGAAAAAGCCACAAGAAAGAAAAGGCAAAAGCACAAACAAAAGATATGAAAATACTATCCTTCAATCCATGCTCTTTCTATGGATGTAGATGGCATTTTCCATCCCAAGTCTATTGGAATTGTGTTAGATCAATGCACTGATGAGAAGAGCCAAGTCTATCACATTTGACCATCATATAATCTTGCTCTTATTGTGTACAGTGTTCTCCTGGTTCTGCTCAATTCACTCAGCAATCAGTTCATGTAAATCTTTCCAGGTTTTTTTTTTTTTTTTTAAATCAGCCTGCTCATCCTTTCTTATAAAACAATCATATTCCATTACATTCATATAATTAATTCAGCCATTCCCTAACTGAGGGGCATCCATTCAATTTCCAGTTCCTTGCCACCATTTTTGCACATGTGGGTCATTTTCCCTCTTTTATGATCTCTTTGGGATATAGACCCAGTAGTGACATTGTTGGATTAAAGGATATTCAAAGTTTTGTAGTCCTTTGGGCATAATTCCAAATTACCTTCCAGAATGGCTGGATCAGTTCATAATTCCACTAACAATTATGCTTTTGCTTTTTTAAAAAGCAAAGAAAGCTTTCATTTTTGTATCATCTTCATTTCTAGTTATCTGTTTACTCCCCAGAAAGCCATTCCTTGTAAAAAATAATAGTTTTGTTTTGCTTTTTTTTTTTAAAGGGTGGAGGATAGGGAAGCAGCTCAGCAAAACTAACAAATGTATCAACCAAATCTGATAAAATATTTAATTTTCCACTCCCATAGTCCCCCATCCCTGGAAAGAAGCCAGAGAGGTCATTCTCTCCTCTATTTTTCAGGGACAAGACTAGTCAGTTATGGATTTTATTTTATTTTTTTACATTTACATTGAGTAGTTATTATGTAAACTGTTTTCCTGGTTTCCTTTATTTTACTTTACATCAGTTTTTATGTCTTCCCATGCATATTCTTCACATGCATCATTTATGAAATCTTGGAAATATTTGGTAATATTCATATACTTAATATCTTAGTCATTCCTGAACTAATCAAAACCAATTTTGTTTCTAGTTATTTTCTACCCCAGAAAGTGCTGTTAGAAATATTTTGGTATGTGCAGAAGATTCCTAGAAATATATATATACTTTAGCAATGAAGTTTCTGGGTTGAAGAATATGGACGTTCAAGTAACTTTCTTAACAAAATTCAAAACTGTTTTCCAGATTCAGTGGCCTTCAATGGTGTACTAGGGGAAGGAGAAAGGGAATAAACACTTATATAGTACTTATATACTTATATAGAAAGCTAATCGCTTTCTAAGCATTTTTTAACAAATATTATTTCATTTGATACAAGTGTGTCTACCTTTCTTCATCCCCCTCAAGACTGACTACTTCCATTTTGCCATTTTGTTGTCTGTGAAGTGAAACCTGAGTCCTTCTGATTTGTATTTCTCTTATTAATAGTGTGTTGGAGCTATCTTTCTTGTGGTTTCCACGTACTCCTCCAGATAGAAGAGGAATGAAATAAAATGAGAAGACATTGTATGTGGCACTACTATTTCATCATTTACCTTCAAATATCTATTTTAATATATGACACTAATGGGCTAATTTTATAAAATTTTTAAATAATATGTGTCATGCTCTTTCAATACTTTATATTCTTGATTATAACATCTTGATAGAAGTACAGCAAAATTTAGGGATAGAAAGGAAAAATTGGTATTTAATTAATAGACCTACAACTATATGCAAATGTGGATAAATAGCAAGCATTCTCTTAAAGTGTTATCATTATGTACAGTTATAATAAATTCCTTCATTATAGGTTCATGTTAGGTTTTAGGTGGTACCTAATTGATTTACCTCACTGATTCCACAGTAGCAAGATTAGTAGACAGAGCACAGGATTGGAAGTCAGGAGGCTTGACTTCTCGTCCCAGTTCTGATTCTCCATAAATAAAAAAAAAATTAGTTAGCATCCATTTAAGTTTGTGATATATATTAAAATATTATCTCATTTATACTAACAAACCTTTAAAGTATGTGTTATTATTATCCCCATTTTACAAATGAAGAAATTGAGGCAAACAAAAGCTAAGTGACTTTCCCAAGGCTAGGAAATGTCTAAAGCAGTATTTGAATTCAAGTCTTTTGACTTCATGTCCAAAGTTCTAACAGCCACCATTCTACTTACTTGTCTCTATATTGCTGTAATGGAAAGAATGATGAATTTGGTTTCATAAGATCTGATCTGGATGACTTTGGGCAATTCAGTCTCCATAAATTATAATTTTCTAATCTATATAACTATATGAGCAACAGATATAACTGATGAAGCAAGCCAAATTGTCAATGTGCTGATACCTCTTCCCTCACAGACACAGCTTTCTTTTAAAATGTAATATGCCCAAAATGGCAGCTGTCGATGGTTTTAAAGTGAACGTGGCTTACTCAAGTCTTGCTCACATAGAGTTAGTATGAGGGCTTCTTCATAGTTCATATCTTCAACTCCTTCCCAGAACTCCAGCTCTACTGTTGGCCCCTGAGCTTCTTTCTGACAGATGAGCCTTCCCCAGTGTCAGCCTACCCCAGACTCCCCATGCTTGTGTTCCTTGGCCATATTCTTGCTAAGCTCTTATGGTTTGCCCTTGATCCTGATCTGGCACTGTAATTCTATTCTGTTCCCTTGGGCTTCTGATCCATCATCATTCACCACAACAATACAAATTTAGGCCTAATACGTCGCTATTACTTGGCCATCTTTATGATATGCTCCATGTATATATTACTACCCCAACAGCTGTATTTACCATCCCTGTGATTTCTCTGACCAAAACATCCCTTCCTGGTCACCACTTCCATATATTTGTTTCCTTCCCCTATTGAGTTCCTTGAAGTTAAGAACTCTTTTGTTTTCTGTCTTTATGTATGCTTAGATATATCATTGGCTACTAAGTGAAAGCCAGGGTGATTTAGGTTTAAAGGCATAATCAAGTAGTTCCATTTCAATCCCACTGGATTTTACCAAAGCTTGATTTTCTAGAACTATATTTCAAGATTTCATAAATGGAGACCACATGAGACAAAAGAGTTAATTTTCCCAGTTGGAAGGAGGAGACTACAAGGATGGAATAAATGAGTAGGGAGAAAATCTAGCCCCAAACCCCAAGACATCTTGCCAAGTATAAGCAAAAACTTTTATTCCTTTGGAGAAAACATTCACATGTAAGGGTATGACATCCCAGGAAGACAGAGGAAGAAGAGGAGGAGGAAGAGGAAATAACAGCATTGCCAGTCTGGAATTGTCCAATTGGATTGGGTCCTCAGTTACTATTACTCACAAATTGTTGTTGTTAGTCCTTTACAAGCCATTCTCCAATTGACAAATGGTCAAAGGATATGAACAGACAATTTTCAAATAAAGAAATTAAAACCATTTCTAGTCATATGAAAAAATGCTCTCAATCACTATTGATCAAAGAAATGCAAATTAAGACAACTCTGAAGTATCACTACACACAACTCTCAGATTGGCTAAAATGACAGGAAAAGATTAATAATAAATGTTGGAGGGGATGTAGGAAAACTGGGACATACATTTTTGATGAAGTTGTGAACTGATCCAACCATTCTGGAAAGCAATTTGGAACTATGCCCAAAGGGCTATCAAAATGTGCATTTTATCCTGTATTCCAAAGAGATCATAAAAAGTTCACGTTCAAAAATATTTGTAGCCTAGCCCTTTTTGTAGTGGCAAGGAACTGGAAATGGAGTGGATGCCCATCAGTTAAAAATTAGCTGAATAAGTTATGGTATATTAATGCTATGGAATGTTATTTTTCTATAAGAAACGATCAGCAGGATGATTTCAGAAATCATCCTTACATAAACTGAGGCTAAATGAAATGAGCAGAACGAGGAGATCATTGTACATGGCAACAAGATTATGTGATGATCTGTTCTGATGGATGTGGCTCTTTTCAACAATGAGGTGATCCAGGCCAATTCCAATAGACTTGTGATGGAGAGAGCCATCTGCACCCAGAGAGAAAACTGTGGGAACTGAATGTGGATCACAACACAGTTTTTTCACCTTTTTGTTGTTTAATTTTTTTTTAATCTGATTTTTCTTGTGCAGCATGATAAATGTGGAAATATGTTAGTCCTTTACTCTCAAAGAGGACCAATGATATCAGGAAGGTGATGTCTTGATTTGCAAGTGAATTTGAATTTAAGTGAGTCAACCTCACTCTCTCCTCCAGAGTCATCTCAATCTGACAAGATTTGGCTCAGAAGATGTGCCATGCTGTTCCTTCTCTCACCGTCCAGTTTAGGAAATTCTGGGAAACTGTCCAACCCCCAGACAGCTTCCTATTCCCTCTGATCCATATCTAAGTCTTTTGGCTGAACCTCAAAAAGATAGGTTTTATGTATAACATGAAAGGATTGGAATAGATAGTTTCTGAGGTCCTATGCAACTCGAAATCTTTTGTTCTTCCCTGGGTGTCAGTTTTCTTATTGGTAAAATGAAGGAGATACACTAGATGACTTCTATGGTCTCTTTCTAGCTCTAATATTCAATGTATTGTTTGATATTTAAAGATCCTTTAGGAGAATACATCATAAGACAGATTTTAAAGAAACTCTCTAAGTAAGATTTGTATCAATAATGTTTCCTTCAAAAGCAAATATAGCTTCAGTGTTGCTGTCCCCCAAAAGCAATAATTCCCTCCTTACTTAATAATACTTCACAATTCACTTATTGTGAAGTCTAGGATGTATCATTTCTATTGATCTAGTTATATCCCTTGCCTGAAAGTCCCATACATTCTTTCAATAGTCCTGAAAAAAAATCAGATAATTTTCTTTACTCTTGGGGAGAGGGAGAGCAATAGAATGAGAGTCTCTTTGGTTTGAAAGAAACTTGCCCAGGAAGAAAAAGAGGGAATCTCAAGCTGCTTTCTTCCTTTTAAGCCAAGCTCATTAAACATATGTTCTGTACTTACTGTCTCTGTTTTCTAACCAACTATTTCCTTTTTAGCTAGCTCCACTATAACTTGTACTAATCCTCTACTAAAACTGCTCTCAAAGTTTGTCTGTGACTTTCCTTCTTTCCTGAAAAATTCTGGAAAAAAATACTTTCCAATTTTCATTCTTTTCAATCTTTATATGGTATTTGAAGTCCTGGGTTCAAGTCCCATTTCTGATCCTTATCATATCTGAATCCATTTTGGAGTGGTTAGGTGACACAGTAGATAGAAGGCTAAGCTTGAGTTCAAAACTGGCCTTAACACTTACTACCTGTATGGGTTAGTTAGGGACTAACTAGCTGTATATACTAGTACTAGTACTGCATTACTAGCTAGCCTGGGCAAGTCACAACCCTTTTTGTTTCAATTTTCTCCATATATTAAATGAGCTCAAAAAGGAAATGGCAAACCACTCCAGTATTCTTGCTAAGAAAAATCCAAACGGTACCATGAAGAGTCAGACACAATTGAAATGAGTGAACAGCAACAAAAGCTCAGTTTCCTCATCTATGAAATAAGGATGGTTGGCTACATGGTTTCCAAAATACCTTCCAGCTCTAAACTCTATAATTTTAGGATTACTATTGCAAACATCACTGATTTCTACTTGACCACTTGTATTCAGTTCCTACAAATTAACATTTAGTTGCTCTCTTTCATATGTACTAGTTTTGTTTCTCTACTTAGACTATCAGCTCATAGTGAATGGTAATCATTTGTTTTCTTCAGTATTTTACCCACAATGACCACTACTTCACTGGACACTGAATAGGTACTCAATACAAATGGACTTCTCTCTATATAATGATGAGTTGAATCAAAAGTGTAGAAAAACCACCATCTTGGGTCAAGCTGCACAGCCACTAGAAGGAAATGCCCTGTGCTCCTGAGGCAGCCAGCATGATATTGCCACCTTATCAGGATTCAGAGTTTGTAGTTTTTTTCCCCTTTTTCAGTTTTGTGGAACAGTGTGCTAGCTGCATCAACTTCCCTCTGTTAATTTAATAAAACCAACATAGAGAAGACAATTCAGCTAGAATAGAACATTTAAGCAGCACAAAGGTAAAAATGATTTGAATATTTCTGGTAAGTACTAAGGAAGTTGTCTCTCAACTGAACCAGTGCTGTGTTGACTGTACCTGGAGGGAAGCAGTGCACAAAAGACAAACACTGTTTTCAAGAAGCAAATTTTTCCAGTTGTTTCTTTGACAATGGTTGGGGGTAGGAGAAAGCAATTTGAAGTTAAGTGTTGAAGTGTAAAAGGCTATTGAATGTGTAGCCAATGCTAAATTAAAAATGGGCTAAAAAATTTCTAAATTCTAGTAGTGCCTTGTTCTTTCCCTGACAGATTTTTATTTAATAGATAATACTGCACACATGCTGTGCTATATAATACGAATGATTTGAACCCCAGTAGGGGACATGATCAAGAATAACCAAATGTGCTAATAATAAATTATTTCCAAGGTGACTTTCTTGTTGTTATTCAGTCGTGTCCGACTTTTCATGACACATTTGAAATTTTGTTAGCAAAGGTACTGGAATGGTTTACCATTTCCTTCTCCAGCTCATTTACAGATGAGGAATAAATAGGGTTAAATGACTGGCCTAGCATCACACAGCTAGTAAGTATCTAAGGCTGGATTTGAACTCAGAAATACAGTCCAGGTTCTTTTTCAAGATTTTGCCTTTTATAGATGTTACTTGAAAGATTTATTTTGTTAAGCTTATGTTGATTCCAAATACAATGTTCTCATTCATGCCTTTAAATTACAAATTCCCTTTATGTTCCAATCCTTCTCCACATCACCCTTGCTTATTTCTCATATAGCAACTAAAAGGTAGTACAGAACACTTGTCATTCTAACAAGTGGTATGGGATCAAATCTGTCCAACCTCCTTTTGCTCACTGCTCACCAAAGGTACTGTTGATGGATGGTGCTAGGACCCAGATCATAGTCCAATACATTTCCCATTTTGACCAAGTTTTTCCATATCCCATAGGGCTAAAAACACCAACCTTAAAATACTGACCTCTCCTTTCTTTCCCTCTCACTATAAAGTTTATGCACAAGGAACTCCCAAGGCCCTCATCATACACAGAAAAATGTTCTCCATTTCTCTATCTCTGGGTGTCTCTGTCTCTGGGTGTCTCCATCTCTCTGTTTTTCTATCTTTATTTCTCTATTTCTTTTGCTTCCCCTCACACAAACTCCCCACTTCTTCAAGTCCCAGCAACAGCTCCCACTACTCACTATGTAATGCATGATTTTTTTTTAGAGGCAAATCTCAGAATTGATTTTTTTTTACTACCTCTGATATCCTCTGTGGTATTTGAAGGGAAAGAGGGCAGAGACTGGACTTGAGATTTCAGAATTGTAAGTAATTCCCCTCTACTAAAACAAATAGGAATTTGCTTTGTCATCCACAGTTTGGAACTTCCTCAAACTCACAAAGCCAGTATATGAGACATGGAATCTAATCCAAGTCTTTCCTGATTCCCAGATTGACTCTCTGTTTAAAAACAGTGACTTTCTTTTGGAAATTATGACATTGAAAAGTGCTAGTCAAAGAAACCAATCATATTTTATCAATACAAATTTGATAACTAATAGAAAATAGAGGCATTGAGGTGACCAATGTGCTTAAGGGATTGTGAATAATGAAATATTCTCTTCCAATTAAAATTCAATAAGACTCAAAGAATTTGAAAACTGGATGGTTTTAAAGGTCAATCAATTAAATTTCCTTTTTTTGCAAAAAAAGGTACCAGATACTCTAAGAAGCTAAGTGATTCGCTCGATATCATTTGGGACAGGTGTTTTAGAAAATGCCTTTCATCTCTAGATTTCATCTTTTGAGTTTCTGCTACTCAGACCACCTACAAAAAAATCTACCCAAAAAATTCTACCCAATCTGTAAAATTGACAACTATTATTCCAATAACTTCCTGGGAACCTTTAATAACTTTACTTCAGTGAGTGCTGAGCTTTTCAATGATTTTTTTTTATCGTGGTGGAAAGTTGTACCTGGCTGGGAAAAATCTTGGTTCATATTTCTTTGAAGTACATTTGCCATCTGGGTGTCAGCACCCTGTTTAAATGGAAGAGGCAAAATGACATTCTGAAAGACACTGTAGAAGTAATAGGTATTGCTGTCTCTTTTGACCCTACTCTTTTCATACACATGTACTACACAAAGTGAGCACAGGCATTCACATAATTTTATTCTCTACCCCCATCTCTCATTTCCTTATGAGAATTCCCTTCTCTCCCATCCCCAAACAAGGATTCTGCTTTCTGAAAAAGAAAATCCTCAGTCCTAGATCTAGAGCTATCCTGACCCCAGAATAATCAACTACTGTGAAATGAAAAAAGTACCTTCCTATTAACTATAATTTATCTCTTCATCTAAGCAGGGTTGCAGGAGTCTGAGAATTGTTAGATAAACTATAATTCCAGTCTAAAAAAAGGAAAAATATAATTTAAATTTTCTAAGAAATGATAATGATAATAGAATATTTTCAAAATATGGTTACTGAACTTACTCATGTAAAGGAATTTAAAGAAATAGAAGGAAACAAGAATTTATTAAACACCTACTAGGTACCAGGCCTGGTGCTAAATGATGAAGTAGCAGGCTATGGAAGAGAGTCTTGAAATATGAAAAATTCACAATAGATATTATTGTGCTCACAAGGGCTCTTTTTTGTCATGAAAAGGCTCATGAGCAAAATTAAAATAATTTAGCAATGGGCTATGAGTGACTCAGGAGGTGTTAAAAAGTCAGAGGGAAGAGGGGAAGGGAAGTAAGGGTGGGGTCTAGAGAGTTAGGAAGGGTCCTAGTTAAGAACAAATTTACATGAGTTCTCTCTAAGAGTAACTGCACACTGAGACAGTTGAGTATGCCTTAGATATGCTAAAAACTTCACCATTTACTGTAACTGATGGTTCCACATATGAATGATGTGGTGCTGGCTGATGAGGACCTGTGTTTTGTCAGTGTTCATTGTTAAACCAAAATTGGCACAAACAACAGAGAATTGATCCATACTTTGTTGCATCTCAGCCTTGGAGGATGCATTGACTGCACAATCATCTGCAAACAAAATATCATCTACCATCACTCTGTCCACTTTAATTTTGGCTTGTAGCCTTTTCAAGCTGAAGAATTTAGGATCAGAGTGGTAGCTGACTTTGATCCTATATTTGTCTTCATCGAAGGCATTTGACAACATTACTGAAAACTTTATGCTAAAAAGCATGGGAACAAGCACATAGCCTTGTTTCACTCCATTGGTGACCAGGAAAGATGGAGAGCATTGTCCATCGTCCAGATCTGACTACTATACTGATGAACTTCTCTGGGCAACCAAATTTGGACATAATTTTCCATAAGCCCTCACAACGGACAGCATCAAAGGCCTTGGTCAGATCCACAAATATTATACAGATCCGTTCTGCTCCCGCAATTTTTCCTGGAGTTATCAGGCAGTAAACACCATATTGACTGTTCCTTGGCCCCTTCTCTAGCCACACTGGCTCTCAGTTACAGTGAATGGTGAAGTTTGGCAGTACACTTTCTAGGAATGTCCACACTGATGAAATTGACATATGCATTGCCAGAGCTAACTCAGTGTTTGGAAGGCTCTGAACGAAAATGTGAGAGAGGAGAGGTATTAGACTGACTGCCAAACTGAAGGTCTACAGAGCCATTGTGGCTCATTATGGTATGCATTCTTTTAGATTTGAATCAATCCATTCTGTATCTTGGAAAGGAGACATCAGAGAAACTTGCTGCAATGATTTTCTCCCTAGTTAACTGTTTCTTTTTGTATCTTTACTAAATTGCATTTGTATAAAATCTTTCTTAATTTTTATGTAATCAAAATTGTCCATTTTCCCTTCTATGATCCTTCTTATTCCTTGCTTGGTTCCCTTATCTACTAAAAGGCAATTTCTTCCTTGTTCCTCTAATTTGTTTATGAGGTGAATTTTTAGAGGAAGCAAGGTTGCACAGTGCAAATAGAGCACTGGGCTAAAAGTCAGAAAGAGATAAATTCAAATCCAACCTCAGATGCTTACTAGCTATGGTATTCTGGGTAAGTCATTTAGCTTCTGTTTGCTTTAGTTTTCTCAGGAAAAAAACAGTTATAACAATAGCACCTACTTCCCAGAATTGTTGATAATAAGATAATATTTATGAAGCACAGTATCTGGTACATAGTAAATGTTCAATAAATGCTTATTTCCTTCCCTTTTATATTTAAGTCACATATATTTTGGGACTTTATCTTGATGTAAGGAAGATATGAGGTATTGGTCTAAACTTAATTTCTTCCAAGTTGCTATCCAGTTTTCCCAGCAGTTAGTTTTTTATGTCAAATACTAAGTCCTTACCCCTGTACCTGGGATCTTTGGGTTTGTCAACAGTAGGCAACTAACTGTATTCTATCAAACACTAGGCAACTAGGCAACGATCTCTTGTACCTAACTTACTCCAGTAATTGATCACTCTGTTTCTTAATTGGTATCAAATTGTTTTGAACATTTCTAATTTATGATATATTTTGAGATCTGGTACCACTAGGCACCCTTCTTTTCCACATTTTTCATTGTTTCCCTTGAGATTATTGCTTTTCTGTGCCTCCAGATGAATTTTGTTATTATTTTTTTTCAGTTCCACAAAGTAATTCTTTGATAGTTTAAACAGTATGGCCCAAATTTAAAAAATTAATTTATATAGCTTTGTCTTTTTCACTGTACTTTCTTGGCCTACCCAATAGCAATAAATATTACATGTAGTTATATTTTAATTTATGTATTCTAGATCTAAAATGAAGAGCTAGTATTATATGTTTTAAAGATAAATTAAGGTCCTTTCCAATAAGATTAGAGGTGAAGTATGGAGGTTCATTGTCACTTCTACTATTTGACATAGTGCTAAAATGCTAGCTATCACAAGACAAGAAAAACAAACTGAAGGAATAAGCTGGTAAAGAAGAAATAAAATTGTTGGCTTTTGCAGATGTTATGAAAACTCTATAGAATGAATTTAAAAATTAATTGAAACAAAAACTTCAGCAAACTTGCAAGTTATAAAATAAATCCACACAAATTGTCAGCATTTATATATAACACCAATAAAACACAGTAGGAAGAGACAGAAAAAGAAATTCCATTTAAAATAAATACAGAATGTGTAAAATACTTTGGAATCTAGCTAAATGCAAGATAACTATATGACTACAACTACAGAACATTGTTTATATACATAAAGACAGACCTAAGTAAATGAATCCTTTCTCCACTTGTCTTCTATAGCTACTCTTTCTCTCTCTTTCTCTCAATTATCAGCCATTTGTCTTGATTTTTTTTAAAGGTTTCAAGATTACCAAAAAATGCAAATGCTAGGCTGTTAAAGATTTTGATAATTGGAAGCTGTGGATAATTGAAGTATTTAAGGTAATGCATCATTTAGCATTGCTGAGCGAACTTCATCATTTACAGAAGGGAATATGCAAATTTATTGCCTATCTCACTTTGGCAGTGGTTTTTAAGGAGTTATCTGTCAAGTACTTTATAATCATTTACTAGAAAAGTGCTCCAGATATGTAATTATGAAATATAATTAATGTTTTTACAGTTGTTTTCATGAGTCACTGTAGTGAAAAAAAAATCATCAAGCAGTGGTTAACCTTGTGGGGATGAACTTTTCTATCCTTTGCTAATCTGATCCTCAAACAAAAGATGTTGGTGAATATTACCTATCTCTAGGATAATAATTGAGACAACTAAACGAGGGCTGGAGCTGGAGACAGGAAGCCTCCTATTCCTGAGTTCAATTCTGGCCTCAGACTAGCTGCATGATCTTGGGCAAGTCACTTAACCCTGTTTGCATCAGTTTCCTTATCTAAAAAATGAGTTGGAGAAGGAAATGGCAAATCATTCTAGCACTTTGACAAGAAAACCCCAAATGGGGTCACAAAGAGTCAGACATGATTAAAAATGATTAAACAACAATTGGAGCATTCTCAACTTGGTAATCAGAGATTAAGAACTGAAGGGAGGGACCTTAGAAATATCTAATCCACCATCTCTGCTCATTTTACAGAAGAGGAAACTGAGATCCAAATTAAGTGATTTGTTCAAGGTCACTCAGGTAACATTAGAAACAAAATTTGAACATAGGCTCTTGACACTAGAGTCAGGGGTCTTTCCACTCTACCATGTTGATCTCATATCCTAATGCTAATACCTTAAAAAACTCTGATCCAGGGTTTAGAGAACCCTCTATAGATCCCTTATCACAATGAGACAAAATTACAGGATTGAACCACTTTTCAATATTTATATTGTGGAAAGGGACTACAGATGGACCATTGACTCAAACCAGAACTGAAAAGGAAAAAGTAGTTGGGCTACCTCCTTTTGAAAATTGTGTAGCCATTTCAACAAAGTCAAAAAACTAATAGAAACACACACACACACACACACACAAAACCCAACCTTTTTTAAACACTAATAGAAATTCTCCCAGTAAAGCTACATTGAAATACCCTGATCTCAAAAGAATTACAAGGCAATAGCAATCTCCAAAGAACAATGGGGAGAAGTGTGGAGGGTATAGGTTGGTAGTAGTATACAACAGAAAATCTATGTGTGGAAAAATAGCATAAAAGGCAATATCTAATTCAAGTTTACCTTATCCCATTCCTCTTTTAGGATGTTATTAAATTCTTCACTTTGTAATTTTAATCCAGCTTCTCTCTCTGCTACTTCTGCTCTGTCCTATCTCCCATCTCCCACCATGACTCCAATTTGGCTAGTTTCTAAGCTGCAAGTCACAGTTAACCCTCTGACTTCTGTCAGATCACCATATCTTGAGTTTGCTGACATATCCAAGCAGCCTCATCCCCACCTATTCTTATAGTTCTAGGTCTTTGAAAAGACTGACATATGCTTTGAAGTCTTTACAATACACATTTTTTTCCTCACAAGAAAATATATTTTCATGACTTTAGGCAGAATCTATTTGGCAGGTACATTTGGTCTATAAGTCAATCTTTTTAAAATTTAGTCTATGCGAAGCAGTTCTGTGAATATATGCAGTTTCAGAACTTGCAAAATTGAAGACAAACCATTGGATCTATAGGGGTTTCATCAGGTAATCAGTCAACAAATATTGAGGGATACAAAGAAAGATAAAAGCCTATTCCTTCCCCTAGAAAGGCTCACAATCTAATGTGGGAGACAACTTGTCAATTACTACGTACATGCAAGGTAGATGCAGTGCAAATGAAAGGTAGCCTTAGAAGAAAAGGACTAAACAAGATGGAGTAGACAGAAAAAGGCTTCCTGCAGAAGATATTTGAGCTGTCTTTTTCACATGTACAATCACGTTACACATATTTCCATATTAGTCATGTTGTATAAGAAGAATCAGAATAAAAGAGAAAAACCATGAGAAAGAAAAAAAAAACAAAATAAAAGATTTTTTTTAAAAAATGAAAATAGTATGCTTTGATCTGTATTCAGACTCAGTAATTCTTTCTGTGGATGTGAATGGCATTTTCCAGCACAACAACATTGTATTTCTAAAAAAAGCTAAATCTATCTTAATTGATCATTACACAGTCTTGCTGTACAGTGATCTCCTGATTCTGCTCACTTCATTCAGCATCAGTTCATGTAAGTCTTTTCAGATTTTTCTGCTCATTATTTCTTATAGAACAATAATATTCCATTAAATTAATATACCATAATTTATTCTGTCATTCCTCAATTGATGGGCATCCCTTCAATGTCCAATTCTTTGCCACTACAAAAAGAGATGCTATAAATATTTTTGTACATGTGGGTCCTTTCCCCTTTTTTATGATCTCTTTGGGATACAGACCTAATAATGGTGTTGCTGGATCAAAGAATATGCACCGTTTTACAGCTCTTTGGGCATAGTTCTTGAATCTTGAAGAAAACCAGGAGGTAGAAGTGAGGAGGGAAAGCACTGCAGGCCAGAGAGGCAGCCAGTGAAAATTCACAGAAGTGGAAGATTGAGTATCAGCCACAAGGAACAGAAACTATTCTAGTAAAATGAGATTGGGGTGGGAGGAGTGGAATAACGGAAGAAAGGGATTAAGTATTTATATAATGCCTACAAGGTGCCAGGTATTGTGCTAAATACTTTATTTCATTTGATCTTTATAACAATACTGAGAAGGAGATGCTATATTACCCCCACTTTGCGATTGAAGAAACTGAGGCAAAGAGAGATTAAATGACTAAGTATCAGTGGCTGGATTTCTTTTTCTTTCTAACTGTAGACCTAGTGCCCTCTTCATGGTGCTACTTGGCTGCTCCAAAGAGAGTGATAAAGCCTAAGAAGAAGAAAAAGCATATGGAAGATCTCTCACTGAGAGATGAAATACTATGTTGGTCATATCAATGTATTGGGGTTTTTTTTGTTTTTGTTTTTTTGCTGAGGCAATTGAGGTTAAGTGACTTGCCCAGGGTCACACAGGTAGGGAATGTTAAATATCTGAGGCCAGATTTGAACTCAGGTCCTCCTGATTTCAGGGCTGGTGCTCTATCCACTGCGCCAGCTAGCTACCCTATATCAATGTATTGTTTCAAAGGCATTAAAAACTATACCAGAGTTTTCAAGGAAATTAGTGAGATATGATCCTTTCCCAAACCTTAACCCCAGGAAATAAAGACAGATTTTCCTTATATGAAGGAATTTTGTATATATTTTTTCTTTGCCAGTGGCATTTTAAGTGAGGTCCATAATTTTATGGAAACCATAAAACTTTCCCTCTTCTGTAAAATTCTTCAGTAAAACTAATAAAAGGTTATAAAAGTTCTTACCAGTGTGCTTAGTACCCAAATTCCTCTCCAACAAATACCCAACCCTAGAATAGGAGTATACTATATACACCCCACCCTTATAACACAAACCCATCTGAGTTTCCTATGTCAGATAATCAATTTCACAAATATGAATTGAATGAATTAAGGTAGGCAAAGATTCTAGAGGAGATTTGGAGATTTTAATGGACAACTAATTTAAAATTAGTCACCAATGTGATATGACAGACCAAAAAAACAAAACAAACAAAATCATAATCTTACCTCTTTAACACTGAGAAAGGTATGGTGTCCAGAACAAAGTAAATGAGGAGAGAAGCTAGAAATACTTGTCACCTTCACAAAAGGCTTAGACTCTTGTTTACCTCAAAATTCCAATTGAATTCCTATCCACCACATGAATGGTTAAGAAGTTTTCTCTAATCCCATATTCCTGTGTGCTGGCCAATAGAGCCAATCTTTATGAGCATACACTGTATGTTCTGCTGATGAATTTCTATGTTGATTTGGACATCTATAGATATTCTAGAATTGGGTTTAGTCCTCTAACTACGTTGTGAAGAGGAGGCTGTTTGATTTTGTAGCTAGAACTGGAGTCCATTCAGACGACTCCTAGTAATTCTCTGGTCTTTTTCTTGTCTGACTAAATTCTTGTGAGAAACATGCAAACTTCTGTTCTTTGCCTCTTTCTATTTATTCTTTCCTGCTTTGGATGAATAGTAAGAATGGCTATGACTTTGTGAGCTTTGAAAGATCAGTAGAGTTATCCAGAGGTGAAATCCATGTTTATTTGCTGAAAACAAAATAGTAATAAGCAAAGCCCTAAGCAATCTGCCCAGATTACTATAGCAATAGTATAGATGCAGACTCATTTATCTGGTGACCGTACTTACAGTTGTAGGAACATATTAAATGGGAGCTTGGATGATAGCAGAAAAGAAAAGACATCTTAACTAAGACTACCCTTAGGACTTCAAGAAGGAGATGAAGTCAACCTATCTCTGAGAATGAATGAAGAAATGAAAAATATTTATTAAGAACTTACTATATGCCAAGCACTGTGTTAAGAAGTAAAGATACAGAAAAGTGTGACAATCTCGTTCTCCTGGTGCTTACATTCCAACTAAGGAGACAACACATAGAGAAGATTTTAGCTGCAGGTGAGATGGAAATGTCCTGTGATCCTTAGCGTGTAACAGCAAAACAAAGGGTAATGTTTTTTCTTTAAAGTTATTTCACCAGTAGCTGCCTCCAGGTACCACAATTTTATCCAGAATACTAATAATGATGATGATATCTTACATTTGAATGGAAGTTTAAGGTTTACAAAATACTTGTATCATAATAATTCAATCAGGCAGCAGGTTTGAGTATCATACCATTTTACAGATGAGTAAACTGAAGTTCAGTCATTAATAGATTTACCTGGGGTCATACCACATGCCCAATAAATTGGCAAGTAGGACTTGAAATCATACCTTCTGCCTCTAAGACATACTTCACCACACTATAGGAAAAGATTACATTAAACAGCAATTTATTCTGATATATTACATGTGGCCAATTCAGAAGTTATCTCCAAAACATTTTCTTAAATTGCTTGGGAAAAAATGGGCAAATGATTCGAAAAATATGAAGTAAATGATTACTGATTATATACAGGCAATTAGATCTTTGAAACCTTAGGGCTGAATTAATTTCAATTTTCCCCTCATCTTCCCCCAAAGTAAATGTTTCACTGATTTAAGCATTCCTAAAATGAAATATTATCGTGTTGGCATGAGTTCTTAACATTTTTAAGAGGAAGATCCTGGAAAGTATAAAATATTTAGATACTGATATCTGTTGTCTCACTTGAGAAAAATTTTTGTCTGTACACAAATGTTCTTCAGTTTTGGGGAACAGATGGTGGAAAGTAATAAAAAGACTGAAGAATGAGAAGGTAGAAATTGGGACACAATGCCCATCAGAGTGCAACCAATCACAGTGGGAAGCAAATGTCTTTATTTTTTCCCATTAAAGAATTTGAACTAATATTGCAGTTGTTAGCCCATTAAGCTTTGTCCTTTTGTCCTCTCAGTCCTAATATGTAATCATTTAGCTTTTTAAAAAATCAAACTGCTATTAGCCAATGAGGATATTTAAACTGTGTATATTACCATATCACAGTGCTAACAAGTAGATGTATTCTTTGTTTTAATATTATTCATTCCTTTACCTCAGCAAGAAAGTTGACTTTACTGAATAGTATAAATTAAAGCTGGCAGAGAACTTGGAGGTCATTTAGTCCAACTCCCAGAATTTATAGATGAGGAAACTGAGGTAAAAAAGAGTTAATCCTTTTTTAAACCATAATGATATTAAGAGATAGAGCCACGATTCTGCCTTCTGACTACAAACCTAATATTCCTTTTGCACTCAGGCAAGTCCAATAACTTCCAGAAAGCAGGTGAGAAAATGTCCATGATGTTAGCTTCCAAGTAGCATTCCTACAAGGAACAGACAACTCTCACTTCTTTTACCATCACCTCCTACATAGAACTCTGGAAGTATCTGCTGCCAGCCTCCACACTGTTTCTTCAAGGCTAGAATCTCAACTTCTAGCTGACACAATATTTATGATGCAGTCTTGGAAAATGATGACTATGTTTTATTGCTAAATAATAAATGTTTAAAAATATCCACAAAATTGGTTTGATTCATTTCTTTAGAGCACTTGTCCAGGCCTGACTTGATGTTAGGAAAATCTCCGAAAATATCCTATAGAGATATCTGAACCAGAACTAACTAAAAGTAAAATGGATTGTCTTATGAAAGAGTATATTTCCCTTCATGTGCAGTCTTAAAATAGACAAACTACTAACAGGGATATTTCCTTTTCAGATGTAGGTTTAATTGAATCAATGATAGCCAATTTTTTTTTTTTTTTTTTTTTTTACTATTTACCCTAATCAGGAAGAAATAAACACATACATACGAATGTAAGACATAGGTGTGTGTAGATGAGATGGTTTAAATGTATAAACACAACCTACAAATGGTATAGATAGATATTTGAGATATAGCCCACCTTTGTTGAAAACAGGAAGAAGATTGTTTTTGATATATTTAATATACTATATGTGAAAAAGAGTCAAGGAAAATCAAGACTATGTCTCCTCTCTTAAGAGCCATATTGATATAGAATTATATTTATTGGCCACCCCTCTAATCTAAGATTTCAGGGGGTCAGAATGAAAAGTCACTTCCCTGATTCCTCTCAAGGCAGGAGGGCAGTCTTTAGTTTACTATACTCTGGAGTTTGATTTCCTCCCCACCTAACTTTGATTTACGCAAAAGACCTTCATGAATAATGACAGAATAAGCCTGTTATTCAGCAAAATGGCAGACAGAGATTAGAGAAACCTTACAGATAAGAATATAACAAAGAATATGGAAGAATAAATAAGCTCTTTAGCTAAGAGTAGGATTAGATCTCAGCTCAACCAAAAAGAAAAGAAATGATATGTGCTCTTTAGGAAAGCAGGTACTAAAAGCCCCAGATCATGATCAGTCCTGACTTCCCTACATGTTTGAAGAACACAGAACTCTAGTCTACCATCCTAAAGCCTCTATCATGATTTAATACTTTGTAATGCAGTGATAAAAAAATATATAGTTTTCTTTTTAATTTATCTAGATTCTTGATTTTAATAAATATCAGAACTGAAAAAGATAGCTCACAAAGTTCCAAATGAAAGGGGTGTATTGTTGGTTGCCCTTACTAAATCATGATAATCAGCCCCATCCATGAAAAAGTTTTTATTAAAATTTGGCTAATTGTCATATTCCCTGATGTCAAAGAAGTGGAATGGTCTCTGGGGATCAAGGTTCAACGATGGAGGATGACAATTTCAGGCTGGAAGAAGGAGGCAGGAGCAAGATTACAAGGGAGAAGGAGCCAGAGCTAGGTAGGGAAAAATTAACTGCTCATCTGCCTCCCTGAGGAGGAACCCCTATTCCTGACTGTTCAGCACAACCTGTATTGGACTCAGGCTATGGAAAGGAGAAACAGGCAGTGGCTGCTAGAAAGCTGAGCTGTCAGAAAACTGAGCAGCTGTGCTGCTCTCCACTGTTTAATATTTTCTTCAGCATCTTGAGCAAATATTTTAGAATAGAAAGATGCTCTGTGGCCATTTAATCCAGTGGTCTCCAAAATATGGCACACTTATCCTAGAAGATGTGCAAATGTTTCCGCAGAAAGTCAAAATTTTTCTCTAGGTTCCATTTATCTCTAGGTCTATATCTTCACAATCTTCTTCCCATTTGGTGATGACATTATATAGTGTTAATCTTTTAAAGTGTGTAAATGTGTGTGTATTTTTAGGGAGACTCAATTTTTCACACTAAAAAGATAAAGCTAAGACAATTGTATCTCCAACATCAAGCAGCTAGTAAAAGACGATTTGGGTGGATTTAAGGCCCCTGAAACTATGCCACAAAGTAGTTGGTTAGTCTGCTTAGGATAGGTCCAGGTACCATAACCCTTATGGTGTACCTTTAATAATTGCTCATCTATAAGTAGCAGGACAAAGTTTTCAAGACATTGTTCTTATACTAATCCTAGGAGATAAATAGTATAAATGTTATTACTTCTACTTTATAATGAGGAAATTGAGATTCAGAGAGGTCAGATTGTCCAAAAGCATTTAATAAACCTTACTAGATACTAGGAACTTTGCTAAGTGATGGGCGTACAAAGAAAGTGAAAACGATCTCTGTCTTCATGGAGCTCACATTCCAGTGAGGATCATAATAAATAATACAATATATACAAAATGTATACTTGGTAGATGGAAGGGGAAAATACTAGCAAATGAGGCTGTGGGAACAGGGATCCCATAGAAGATGAAATCTGAGCTGAGTCTTGCAGAAATCTAGAGAAATAAAGAGATAGAGTTGATGATGGAGAGCATTCCAAGAAAGGAAAACAGAGTAAAAGCATGGTGTCAGGAGTACTAAGAATAGCAAGCATATCAGCGTAGTTAACTGGTATAGTTCATGGAAAGGAATAAAGAAAATTAGAAAGATAGGGAAGGGCAGATTGTAAAGATATTTAGATGGCATCAGAGTAATTTAAATTTGACCTTAAGGCTACGCTAGAGTTGATTGAATTCTTTTGTGACATATTCTGAATTATATTAGGAAGATTGCTTTGATAATCTAATGGAGAACAGATTAGAATGTAGAGAGATTTGAGGCAAGAAGACTTAGTAGAAAGCTAATGCCTAAGGGTGGAATCAAAATGGGAGATATCAGGAAGAAGTATAGTGAGCTTTCTCCACTCCAGCTTCTCCAAACAGATCTATAAAAGGTGCCAGAACAAATCCTTATTGGGAGATCTAAGAAAAAAAACACTTATTTTTCCAGTCCAAGTTGGCAAATAGAGACAAAAATAGATCTGAGATACTAGATATAGTGCCAAGCCAGGAATATAGGGAAAGGCTGTGAATCTGGCAAGAGAAGTTCCCAAGAAAAAGCACAGAGAAGGCCAAACGTCTATAAAGTGCAGCAGGAGGTACCAACTGGCAGCTCTATTTTTTAATATCCAATTCCAGATCATAGATCTGGGGCAATTTGAGGTGGGAGCCTTTTCTTAAGGATGGGCAGGGCAAGGAATTGTCATGGGCCCTAGACTGTGTACACAGCAAGGAGAAAATTCAAAAGCAAGCAAAAGCTATGTGGCTCAGACCCCAGGAGAAGAGTGTAATCATAATGTCAACTTCCAACCCAGTCTGAAATCTGCTGAGGAACAACCAAGCCAGGAATCCTAGACCAACAGGAAGCCTACAATTCTATCACTATGAACCAGGAGCTTTCCATCTGCTTAATAGTTATTGAGTCTAGAAATAATCTACTTCAATTTCAAATGGAGCAACCCTACAGGTGTTGTTGCCTAAGCTAAATAAAGAACAGGTATTTGCAGAGCCAAGGGAAAAAAAAAAAAACAAAACAGATAATGAGTAACAGTCAGAATGACCCACAATTTAGCAACCACCACTATACAGATGCAGAGCTCAGACCAGAAAGGCTTTATCTTGCATCATATCACTTCATGAACACTGAAAGTTTTTAGGACCCCAGCCTAAGTTGTCCTTGAGATTCCAGGCCAGACCTTCCCTCTATAAGTGTGCAAAGTCCAGCCCTAACATAAAGTCCTAAGATAGGAAGATGGAAAAATGAGCAAATAAAAAAAGACTAAAAAAAAAAAAAAAAAATAGAGTGAGTCTTTATCAAAATACACAAACAGAAAAAAGAAAAAAATGATTAAAACATCCACAAGCAAAAAAAAAAAATACAGTTTGAAGAAAATAAAATACTCACTATAATTGGATCTGAATTCATCTATAATTCCTGGAAGAGATGAAACAAGAAATTTTTAAAGAGTTTTAAAAAATTTTATAAATTAAATGAGAGTACCAGAGGGGGGGAAATGAAACTATAGAGGAAAGAATTAGAAAGGGAATGAATAACTTGAAACAAGAGGTACAAAACCTTTCCCAAACAACCCAACCTTTGAAAATTGGACCAAATAAGAATGGATCAAAAAAGTCATAGCACTAAGACAACTAAAAAAAATATTAAAACAAAGTGAAAAGCTTGAAGAAAATATATCACTTACAAAAACAACTTAGAAAACAGATGTAGGAAAGATGATTCAAGAATTAATGAACTATCTGAAAACCAAAACCAGAAAAGAGCCTAGACCTTGTATTTCTAGTAATCATAAAATAAATCTGCCCAGATCTCCTAGAACCAGAGAGCAAAGTGGAAACAAAAAGAATCCACTGGTCATTGCTTGATAGAAATCCCACAAAGAAATTATCAAAAATATTATAGTAAAAATTCAGTTTCTGTATCAAAGAAAGAATATTTCAAGCAGCCAGGAGGAAAGAATTCAAGTAGCAAGGAATCACAATCAGGATTACACACAGTTTAGCAGGCACTACTATATAAAGGAGCAGGTAGCTTGGGATATGATATTTCAGAAGGAAAATAATATAGGTTTAAAACTAAGAATTAGTTACCCAGCAAAACTGAGTATAATCTAATAGGGTAGAAAATGGATTTTTAAAGAAATAGAAGACTTCCAAATATTCCTGTTGAAAATATCTGGTGAAAACATCAGAATTGCATAGAAATGGAGCAGCTAGGTGGCGCAGTAGATAGAGCACCAGCCCTGAAGTCAGGAGGACCTGAATTCAAATCTGCTCTCAGACACTTAACACTTCCTAGCTGTGTGACTCTGGGCAAGTCACTTAACCCCAATTGCCTCAGGGGAAAAAAAAAAGAATTGCATAGAAACTTTTGAAACAAAAACACAGGAGTCAAAAGACACATAAAAATGAAAACATGAGTGAATAATCATGAGGGACTAAACAAACTTTATGTTCTAATATAAGGAAATGATATGTGTCCCTTCTGAACTCTATTATAATCAGGGGTAAAAGAGGGAAGTTAATTAGATGAAGTATCTAGGAAAGTTTCTGATATGTCTTGATCATCTTAAAAGAAGAATGAAAAGGGAAAAGAATGGAAAAACACTTCTGGGATAGGAGGAGGAAGAGGAAGATTAGGGGAAATTATTTCACATAATTAGGGTACATAAATAGGAGTCTATACAAATAAGGAGGCAGGAGTGAGAGAAAAAGAAGAAAGGGATAGAACTTAGAACTCAAAACTTTAAAAATGCTAAAAAATTATTTTAACATGTAATTGGGGAGAAATTAAATATATTTTATAGAATTAAACTGATCAAAAAAGGGAAGAATTAACACACAGACACAAAAATACATTTCACTAAATTGAAAAACAGAAGAGAAAAGGACAAGGGAAAAGAGAGAATAACAAAGAGCACTGATTAATGGAAGGATTAGTCCAAAGCAATTGGGAAAGGACTGAACAAGTTATGGTATATATGAGTGTTATGAAATACTACTGTGCTAGAAGGAATGATGAGTTTGATGATCTTAGAAAAACATGATAGACTTGCACTTGATAACGAAGGGTAAAATGAACAGAACCAAGAGAACAGCAATATTGTTTAAGAACTTTCAATAAAAAATGTCATTTTGGCTATTATAAATACCCAAATAAACTACAAAGGACATATGAAGGAAGATGCTATCTGTAGTCAAAGAACTAATAAATAGAAGTATATATAGAATAATTTTACATGTGTATTTACATACATACATACATTCACATGTGAATTTATGTCTGTTGGTAACCATCTTTAGAGTGGAAGGGAAGAAGATAAAAAAAGAAATTTACATAATTTTATTATATATATTTAAAAGGAATAATAAGTTGTACATAATAGATTCGTAATTTCATGTGTAATCATGAATCATATTATTATGGAAATGCTTGTTTTATTCCATAAATTTAAAAATAAAGTTAATTTAATTTTAAAAAATAGAATAAATAAAATCTTCTAACTAATGATAATGAAAAATATTTACAGAATTCAAAGAATTGAAAACAGAGGGAGGACCCATCAATTGGGAAATGGATGAACAAAAAAATATTGAACTACAAGAAATTGTTCAAGGGATGATTTCAGAAAAAAAAAAGACTTGCAAAAACTTATGCAGAGCAAGAAGAATTATAAGAATGATATACACAATAACAATAATATTATAAAAACAAACAACTTTGGAAGACTTAGAAACTAATTTTTTTATCAACTAGTAATAAACTACAATTCCAAAGAACTAGTGATGAAACAATTTACCAACCTCCTGAGAATGATAGCGGATTCAGAATGCAAAACGATAATTATTTTTTAGACATGGTCAATGTAGAAATTTGTTTTGATTGACTACATGTGTGTATAATAATTTTGTTTTTCTTTCTCATTGATAGAAGATGAGTTTTGTTCATTGAAAAAAATAATTTAAAAAAAGAAAGCAAAGTATTTTGGACATGTAAAGGAAACTGGCTTCTCTGTACACCTCTGATTTCCAATGTGACTCTTTAGAGGCTTCAGAGTCTTTTATTTAGGTGACTTTGAGTCCTATTTTTTGATGAAGCTGAGATTTTACTTTGATCTCATCTAAAGAGCTCATTCACTTTTGTGGGTTTTTTTTTTTTATTTACTTAAATTTGTATAAGTTCTTTTATTTCTGTTTTTCTTAGATAAACTGGTTTAACTTTTTTCCAAAAAAAATGTTATTTCAGTAACATAGAGAAATAATTTTAAGACAAGAATTAAGGTTATAGCTATATTAAAAGAAATGACTGTATTGAGAGATATTGTGAAGGTAGATATGCTAAATATTGGACAACACATTGTATATGTGAAGTGAGTGGGAGTGAGGAGTGAAAGAAAGAGCAAAATCTCAAATCTGGATGAGTTGAAGGATGGTGGTGTTCTAAACAGTAATAGGAAAATGGGAAGAAGAGTGAATTTGGGGGGACAACCATTGTTTATGGGTACAACAAGGACAATGAACCAGCAAAAGAGACTGAAAAAGAGAAGTTGAATTACAGGAGATTCAGAAGAGATCAGTGTCATGAAAACCTAGAGAAGAGAGAATATCCCAGAGGAAAGGGTGATCATTATCAAATGTTGCAAAGAGATCAGGAAGAATGAGAATCAATCATAAGTCTCCTGAAATTAAACCACAAAATACTTGTCTATGATGCCCACTATAAGCATCCCTCAGGATTCTGTCTTAAGCTCTCTTCCTCTATGTTATTTCCTTTTCTTATATCCTTAGTTCCCATGGATTTAAATATCTCCCTGCTGATGATTCTGAAATCTACCTGTCCTGTCCCAAACTCTGCTGATCTGCAATCTTGTATTTCCAGCTGCTTTTCAGGCATTTTGAACTGGATATCCAGTAAACACATTAAACTCAACAAGATAAAAATTGAATTCATTATCTTTTACCCTAAATACCCCACTCCAAACTTCCTTATTACTATAGCTACATCTTTCCCTAGTCCCTTAGGCTCACAACTTAGATGTCATCCTCAATTCCTCACTATTTTTTACTCCCCATATACAATGTGTCACAAAGATCAGTCAATTTCTTTGCAACATCTTTCTAATATGTTCCCTTCCATTCAATCTACTATATGCACTTATATCATACTCAGACTATTGCACTAGTCTGCTGGTGGGTTACCTAGTCACAAATTTCTCCCCAAACTAGTCTATCCTTCATTCAGCTTCCAGAATTGATTTTTTGAAAGCACAGATCAAACTGTAACACTGACTATTCAGTAAACTCCAGATTTTCTACCTTGTCCAGGAGCAAATGCAAATTTTTTTGTTTTGGCATTTAAAGCCCTTTATAATCCAACCCCACCCTGCCTACCTATCTAATCTTCTTATATTCTATTCTTAAGTATATGGTGTTGGGAGGACTTTCAAGCCCTTTTTGGGGAATGCTTTCCACCCTTAGGGGACCATCTGATTCACCTAACTCTCACCTGTGGCTCTAAGAAGCATGTACCGTGGCTACACACCAGTAAACAAATTTTGCAGCCAGTTTAAACCAGGTTGAAGATAATCGAGGGATCTCAAACCTTTCAGGAAGTTAGGGGAGTGTGGTCCCCAAGCAGGTGAAGATCTCCCCAGGTGGAATGCACAGATGAAAACAATTTGTTCCAACAGACATGAAGGCAACTGAAGCAGGTATTGTGGAGCTATTGGAGCTTGGAGCTTGATTAGACATTGAAGACACCGGGGTCATGTATTACAGCCCAAATCATCACCAGTTATCTTGACTTTGTCTTGCCACTAGACTGTGATGACTTTGGAAGAGTGAGAGACTGACCACTTCACCTCACTTTGCCTCACTTAAATCCAATTTAGGCATGAATCAAAAGTAATTACCCAGACCATTTTATTTTTTTTAACCTACCTCCTATGGCAAAAGGCAAGTGATAAAGCAGCAGCTGCAGATACACTGGGAACTGTAATCACAACTCTGTACACAGGCAGCCCAGGCCATCTGGTCACCTTCTCACTGGAAGCAGCAATGGAATCTGGCAGTTCCCTGGGTGTCTAAGCAGCCTTTTAAGCACTGTACTGCTACCTCCTGGTGTGAGATGTATAAATTTAGAGACATTGCCACTCCAAATGTTCTCATGGACTATTTGTACCTGACCTGTGGTATAAACTTCCAAGCCTATGTTGGTCTGATCAGCCACCATTAGATACACTGTACCTTGACTCCAGTATAGTGTTGTCTAGCATTTTGGTCCTTTTTAAGAACAAAGGATAATAACTAACTATATCTTACTCCCTGCCAGGAACTCTTAGATCTAGTGACACTGACCTCTTGCTGTTCCATAAACTAGACACTCTGTCTCTTGATTCCAGACATTTTTCTTCGACTGTCCCTCCTACCTAGAATGCACTTCCTCATCATTCCCACCTATTATTGGCTTCCCTGGTTTCCTTCTAGACTCAACTAAAATCTCATCTACAGGAAGCTTTTCCCAATCCTCTTAATTTTAATGCCTTCTTGATGTTAATTATTTCCTATTTATCTTACACATATAGCTGGTTTGGAAATAATTGTCTCGTCTCCAATGGTGAATTCCTTGAGGACAGGGACTGCTTTTTTCCTCTTTTTGAATCCCTAACATATAGCACAGTGCTTAGTATATAGTAAATACCTAATAAATGCTTCTTAAATAGTGATTTAAGTGACTGTCCTACCAGGACAATAAGATATCCAGATATTATCACTTTAATTAACTTGTCAGAAATCATAGTTATCAGTGCCAATTCATAGTAGCAGAGATATAATGTTGTAAGTCATGTAATGGTCAGGGAGAAACTGAGGCAGTATCATACATGGAAATTAGGTAATGCTTTATTGATGTTAATTGAGAGTTCAGAATCCATAGCTATGGATCAGGACTGGTGGGAATTGTGTCTCAAAGTACACAGTCCAAGCCAGAAACTAACACAGCCACAGCCATGTTAGCTGACTGAATACAAAGTACTCAGTAGCCATGTTAGCTGACTGAATACAAAGTACACAGCAGCTCCATCAAGGAACTTCAAAAATTATATAGGGTCCTACAGCTCAGGGAGACAAAGAACTCATGGGAACAGCTGAGCACATTTGGTGTCCAAGGAAACCATAAATTCAGTTCTGACAGGTTAGGGAGTAAGGAGCCTTGCCAAAGCAGACTACTTCGTCTAGGTCACATAGATAAGGGAGAGGTCCAGGCTGGTCATCTGGAGGTTTCATGATTACTTTGGAATGTGAGTCCAATTATTTCTGAAGGTCAGGAAGTAGGGATTGCTATTCTGGGATAGAGCAATTAAGGGAGACTGAAACAGCAATTAAGGGAGACTGATACTGCAACTGAGGGAAACTGAGACAGTAACTGAGGGAAACTGAGACAGTAACTGAGGGAAACTGAGACAGTAATTGAGGGAGACTGAGATAGTAACTGAGGGAAACTGAGACAGCAACTGAGGGAGACTGAGATAGTAACTGAGGGAGACTGAGACAGCAACTGAGGGAGACTGAGACAGCAACTGAGGGAGACTGAGACAGTAACTGAGGGAAACT